>JAJJWW010013947.1:0-116887 GCA_023531295.1 Papaver armeniacum
GATACAAGACAACCCTATAATATTCCACAAAGCACTCCCCACAAAGATTTGGTAATTAAATGCATTCAAGTTCAAAAAGAAGTCTCCCCCATAATATGTCATTCCCGAAAGAAAACAAGAGCGACCTTTTAATTTCAAGAGAAAGAAGGATTTCTTTGACATAAAAAATCACATACAAGTATGAATTTGAATCCAAAATACTAATTAAATTAACCACAAAGAAGTTCATGATTAATTTAATCGATAATGCTCACACAAGTGAACTTATGGAGACTCAAAATACTCAATTAGATTAATCACAAGAGAACCCATAATTAATCTAACCGAAATACACAACCAAACTAAATCACAAAAGTAATCAATTTAATTGGTCATACTCGGCATAAGAGAATCTATAGCAATGACTTGAGTTAATCATGAAAATAATCAACCCAAGTCAAAAACGCTCAAACATAAGAAGAATTATGGAGTTATAACTAAATAACCAAACAAGATGATTAATTTAGTTCAAAAATGCTCGACATAAAGTACCTTACTAACAACAACAAATCTAATCATAAAATAATCAACTTGGTCGCTTAGTGCTCAACATAAGACACATTATGGAGCCTCACATGTAATACATAAAATATGGATCAGGGAAGATCAATTATCTGCGGAATACACGAGGATTCATTCTATTTTCCATCACCATTTTCACAATGACAAACAATAGACATAATCTCTTGAAAACAAAAGATTTTAACCTATCTTCGTCAATAATTGACAATATAAGCTTAACTTTTGTATTTATCAAAAGTCCATTCATTCCTTTATCAACATATGAATATCGACTTATGAAAGACTTTACTTTTGACAAGATATGTGACAATCATAGTTCACTTGGACACAAACACACATATCCCATAACAATTGCAATATATAAAACCATAAAGATTAATTTCGCAAAATCATCTTCCAAACAAATTTAGAGTTTAAACCAATAAATCTAAAAACATGAAGATGAAAACGTTGGTCATAGCTATGTGTGATCACAATAATGGCTATTCCAAACTCTAGTTATTCTTCTAGACAAAAACAAGAAAAATAGAAGATTTACTAGGCAAACCAAAAGAAAATCAAAGTTCGTTGAGAACCTCATATCTTTCAATTAATCCATCAAAGAAGGTGTCACTGATTTCCTTTATTCTCTTGAACTGTAGACACACCATGTTAGAGAGTTAGTACGTAAAACTTTGCGATCAACAACCCGAGCAAGTCGTCTAGCCTTTGACGCGGTCCATGATGAGCTTCTTTTGATTCCGTATCGTAATATTCTTATTAGCAAGGATCCGGGCATGACCATCTAAGATTTGGTTTATTTGCAAATTGAAGATTTGCAAACTCGACTTTTGAATCGTTCTGAAAACGAATTGAATCCTTGACAGAATCATCGATCCAGGAGTTGTGATCCTTCCTTTCAATTATCTACTTTAGGACCAGGCTCTTGAATTGACTCACGTTCTTGAGAATCCCCGTCCCATATCAAGATGCACAATCTCTTGAGATTTTGTGAGTTCTCCATATAAATTTTTGGTTAGGGATGGAAAATACACATATAGAGTAATATATATATATATATATATATATGTGTGTGTGTGTATGTAAACAAGAGAAGGAACCTCTTGTTTTTGGAAACCCTAGAACTCATGAGAGGAAGACACGGACGTTTGTGGACCTGGCCAAAGACACACAAAAAAAACATAGATAAAGATAGTGTACAACATACTTGAGTATTTCTCAATTATTATCCTTGCACCTCTGAAGTTAGAAACAAGGAAAAGAGTACATGAGTTCAAGTGGTAGAGTGAGAGATAATCCTTATGATCATTGAGAAAAGTTGTACATATTATATCGATCACCGATTTTGTGTTCTTCGTCTTCCTTTGGTTGACCTTCATCGGAGAAGAGCAAGACACAGCTTGTTTTAGCATATCCGTCGGAAGGATTTCATCCGAGGACTAAATCTGAGACCTCTTGCGATCGGTTCAAAGAGGATCGTGAAAGATAGGGATCCATTTTCAAACTTAGATTTACGAGAACCGGTCTTGTAAGCACATGGAATGATTTTAGTAGCACAAGAATTTATACCACTAGACCGCACTTGAACCCAGTGATGACTTTAGAAAGAAGATCATATTTATAAGGATTCCGGTATTCGTGGGCATATGATTCAATGCATTAGTCGATTGACTATTTGTTCCATCGACGGTGGAAAGAAGCAAATTGCGAAGTTTAGAAATTTGTTTCCTCCCCGGCAATACAATGGATAGCATAGTGATTCTTTTCCCCACATAACGTATTATGATTTGTGGAGGAGAAAGCAATAAATGGCACTGTTTTAACTTCATAGCCATATGAGAAGATTGTAAGTTATGTAAACTTTTCTTGACACAATCTTCTTCCGGAGAACATTTCGTTCTGTACATGAAAACTAGTTTGTACAGAAGAGTTTCTCCTTAAGACAGGGTTTTCCTTTTTTAAGGATCTGCACTGTTCATGGGCTAGAATAATAGATGCTTCTAGTTTCTCTTTCTCGACACGAAGTCTGTTAAGATCTGATGATGAGTCTCGATCAACCGTTTCTCTCTAATTGAGCCTTTCTTAACAATATCTTGAGAACACTAATCTTTTCACGTTGTAGGGTAGTTTCGGAGGAAGTTTCTCAATATTCTTAGAGAATGACTCATGATCTTGTAGAGTTCATGTTCTAGATCAAGAGACTTTTCAAAATCATCAATAAGCTGATCATGATCTGGAAATCAATAATCTAAGATTTTTTCAGATTCCGTGAGCTCCATTTCAACTTTTGCCATAGTGCCCATCGGAAAGATATATGTTGACACAAGATGAAACAATCTTCTTACCTCGGGATTTCAAGAATCGGCTAAGAGTAATCTTTGAGGTATTCCCAAGACATTTGGCATAGTTAAAAGCTTATGAAGACATATTGGTATGCGTAGAAGAGATTCTGGTCCTCGGACTCAGTATTGCCACAAACACGAACTCATGTAAGGTCTTAAACATGTTTGCTCAGCTTCTCGATAACAATTAAAAAGCTAGGGGTACAACAACCACACCCAATATTTCGCTTAACAATCTGTATGGACATACTCAATATACTTTCTAGAGAATCAACTAGACAAAATGGACTCAATCCAGAGAAAAGTATATCAAAGAGTTTTATATATCTCGATCTCTCGATTTGATCTTTTCAAGCAAATAGAAATCTGAGTCTTAATCAAAGAGAGATAACTTGGATGGTACCAAAGACCAATATCCAAGTGCTAATCAATTTTAAATCAACAACCAAAAGGTTAGGATATTCTAATTGATTGAACAACGCACATCTGTGGATATTTCAATTATATAAACAAATATAATCGGAATAGAAATAACACGACACCGAATTTTGTTAACGAGAAACCGCAAATGCGAAAAACTCCGAGACCTAGTCCATTGAAACACTTTTGTATTAAGCCGCTACGACACTGGACTACTCAAATTAACAGTCCTGAGTGTAGTTAAACCCCAACCAATCTCACACTCAGATCCAAGGTACGTTATGCTCTAGGTCTCTGATTCCAAAGCAGGATCTTTACGCATTTGATTCCCTGATCTCACCACAACTAAGAGTTGCTACGACCCAAAGTCGAAGACTTTAATAAACAAATGTATCACACGTAAAAGTCTACGGTAATAGATAAATCCGTCTCCCACGAATATACCTACGAGTTTTGTTCTGTCTTTTTGATAAATCAGGTGAGCAGAACAATTGATAACCCGGACTTATATTCCCGAAGAACAGCCTAGTATTATCAATCACCTCATAATAATCTAATCGGCCTTGCAAAAAAAAAGATATTGCGGAATCACAAACGATAAGACGAAGTGTTTGTGATTTTTTTTTATCTTGCCTATCGAGAGATATAAATCTCAAGCCATTATTCCAATTGTACTCGCATGCGATAGAAAAAACAAGATCGAGATCACACAACTACAAGAAAAGTAGTATCGATCCGGCTTCACAATCCCAATGAAGTCTTTAAGTATTAACTTTTGGTTTAGAGAAGAAAACCCAAGGTTAGAGAAGAATCGATTCAGCTTATGCAACTAGTATCACACGTAAGGTGAGGATTAGGATTTCGATTCTTTGAGAGTTCTCCCTTATATAGTCTCTTTCAAAAATGGTTTTGCAATCAATGTTAGCTTGGTAACAAAGCATTCAATATTCGGCGTTAGATGAAAACCGATTGGGGATTCAAGCTCATATTTCAACCGTTGATTGAAACCTTATCTTGTTACACACAAATGAAATTTCCAATTTTAGGTTTATGTAACCGTTCCCAAACATTGACATTTGTTGGTTCAACAATAGTTAACCAAATGGTTAGCCATATTGAGCAATTTCAAATCAACCATTCTTCTTCACCATAACTAGTTCAAATGACTCAAATGAACTAGTTAGAGATTTTTTCAATTGCTTAGATCTTATGTAACTACACAAGAAAATCGAAGCAAAAACGGTTTGATTCACTCGAATCGGTTCATGAACTTTATAGCCACGGTTTGCAAAAGCATTCCTTAGTTTATATAAACATGAGTTCAAGAACAATCGATTTTAGATATAACCTGACTCAAGTTCGCGTGACCGGTTCGCGGACTTAAGCTCATGGAAGTCACATTGTTCACAAACTCAAAGAAATTCTCGGGTGAGAACCCGCCGATTAAGCGAGACTTGGCTCACGCCACATTCCGATTTCTTGATCAACAAAGTTCGCAAACTTTGGTTTCAAGGAATAAGGACTTATACATATATGTGTTTCCACAATAATGTTTATATCCTACCAAAGCTATGTAATCTAAACTCATTTCAATCATTGAAACATTCTCGGAGGGCGTTATATAGCCGTTATTCCACGGCACCATTTTTACATTGAGCAATTTTCAAAGTGATTGAAACATAACTATACATTCGTCATTTTAGGTAAAGATGAATTTGGCAAAGCGAAAGCTACCAAACACATATTTGAGAAATAGATAGGCAGTTGGTAGGCAGAAAGAGTATATAAATTTTGCTACGGTCATGCAAGTACATACGTGATGTACGCTGCCCCCAAGGCACGATGTCGAACCACAGAGACTTGTGGTGCCCTTATGTGATCTATGGCTTTTCAAAGGCGATTTTGAAGTAATGTAACAAGTGATGGTTTGCGAGATATTTTTGCAGAAATGACAGATTTGTGAGTGAAATAAACCTAAACTAAGGTATGCAAAAGTGACGAGGATGCTAAGGTCTCAATTCACCACTAACTCCTATTCACATGCTCAACGAGTTGAGACTTTCTTGTTCCGTGATTAAGGGTAGGTGTCAAACCACCACTTATCTAAGGGTTTCTCCATATAATACTTCGATTATCCAGCTGAAATTACTAACCTAGAGTACTAATTGTCTAATGAAGCACAATTAGTCAAGAGAATAGCTATTGTGCCTAAAGTGTGAGCTGTGACAATCTCAAACACATTTAACTTTGACTACAATGGATACAAGGCATCCATTGTGAAAGAAAAGTGTTGGATGCTCTAATAAAACATAATTATAATTTTGAATAATCAAGATAGTTCAACAGAGTTTAAGAACATAATATGGAGTTAGGGTTTGGTGAAACCCTAACAAAACTAATTAAAACATAAAATTAAATAAAGAAATTAAACTACAATGAAGCACCGGCTAATCCAAAGCGTAATTTCTACCCACAATCCCCTCACTGCTATTTTATACATCCAAGAAAATCCCAAAATAACCAAACCCTAATTCGATTAAAAAAATAGAAATTAATTGAAACTTCTCTCACCATGTCGCTCCAATGCTCCCTCTTCTCATCCAATCGGCTCTTCAGACGGCTACTCTAGCTTCCCCTTGATGTATCAATAAAACCCTAACCTATCTCTGTCTAGTTCTCTTTTAGCTCTAGGAGAGAAGCTACAAAAGGACTAGAAAGTGATGAGGTGAGGTGGTGCGACAGGTTGTCCGAGGAGATGGTAGAGTTGGTGGAGAAGGTGGTCAATTAGGGTGAAGAAATGGAGGAAGCGGAAGCTTTCTGCTCTGGTTTTGCAGAGGGGTTGTTCGAGAAGAAAGAGAAAGTGAGAGGAGGAATGGGTCGATGAATAGGGGTATAGGTGTATGGGTCGCTTCGGTGTTGCAGGTGTCATCTAGGTTTGATGAGAAGGGCCTAGCGGCGTAGGATTTAGCGGGAAGATCAAACGGACAAGAATGTAAGCCGGTCTCAGGGCGATTTGGTGTGGAGCAGGGACATCGAGAGGATGCGGCGATGGAGGCGGCCGTATGATGCATCTGGGAGAGATCTCGGCGGCTCGGGATGAGCGGAGTTCGGATCCGGGTCGTGGGTAGCTCACAGCCCATGTCTTCCTTGTTGGGTTGCAAGCCCGATTTGCGCGCGGGCTTTGGCTATCTCTGCTCCATAGATGTTTGACTTTAATTCTTTGCTCTTTTGCTCCTCAATTCTCCGAGCTTTATTTATTACCTAAAAACACAAAATTAATTAATACAAATATTTTATTCTTGAAAACAAGGAAAATACAGAATATGGGATAATATTCGATTTATAAGCGCAAAGATGAGTAAAATGCCAATAAAAGATGTATAAATATGCACTATTTGGCACTCATCAAATACCCCCAAACCTGAATTTTACTTGTCCTCAAGTGAAACAAAAATGAAGAAATCCTAACTATACCCCCTGTCGCAGTCTCTCGAATGCATTTAGCGTATGCACTAAGCCTTTAAACCCCTAGGTGTCCCTAGTGGACGAGTTGTAGTCTCGTGAGGGTTTACAAGAGGTGTACCCACAAAACCTTCTCCAACCCAGTGTAAAAAGAGTCTCAAGCCTCAAGAAGCTATGAGGACATAGAGTTTCGCATGCTAGTACTAGAAGTTAGAACTATCGAAGAACGCATTCTCATCCTTAAGAGTTGAGCGAGAAGTAACCATACCATATGAAAGAATTCGGATTCGATTGTGATCATAAGCCTCGAAAACCTGCCTCACCATTAGGGTTTTATGATAATTGCACTCAAAAAGATCGCTTTTTAGTCTCTCATGTGTGCGGCGAGGAATAAGAGAGAAATCGCACACGTTGTAGTGAAGGATAACCTTAGAAATAAAATCTGGAGACTCCCACGGAAGTGTGGATAAAAAGAATCTTTTCCATAATCTCTAAGAAAGGAAATCAACCATTAGTAAGGGGTGGGAGTACTCACTACCTTTTCACCCGATCGGCAATTAATATCACTCTCTCATAAGAAACCATAAAGCGTCTTCAATCTTGGCCTTCGGTCTTGATCTTCAACTATTGATGACGAACTTGAACTTCACAAAAACTTAATATTTTTTTTATTTTTATTTTTTTTTTTTTTTTTTTTTTTTTAACTTTGTGGTAACTAGACAGCGATAAAATAAACTACAATTTTTTTTTTTTTTTTTTTTTTTTTTGGTTACAATAAAACGATAAACTCAATTTTCACAAACTTCATTAATTCTCATCTTATTTTTTCTTTTCTTTGTTGCACATAAACCTTGGACTATATCAATTTTTCTTTGATATTCGACTCCCCGCTCCGTTGCTACGATGATGTGTTTCTATGGGTCTTATTTGATTGAGAGAGAGAGATGCTAAATTTGCAAATCGATATTTAGAAGGAGTTTTCATCTTTAGACGTCACCCTCATGATTGGCGGAATTAGCACTCAAAGAGATCAAAAGTAGTCTTTTGAAAGTGGTCGAAGTTGGGTAGCTCACCATTCCTACCCGGAATTGACGTCACGGGGTGACACACTCTAAAACTTTTCTAGAAAGTCACAAAAGTGAAGGTTGGTACCTCACTTGATGTAAAATGGGTAGTCTCCACTATGGGTGATCACAATTCTACTATAGAATATCTAAACAACACCTAATTCGCCCTCCGTATGGTTAAAATCCAACTTTAACGCTCTAATCAACTAAGGAACCCGATTGTGTTCTCCAGTACTTCCAAGTTCTGTTATTTGGTCGAATCTCTATGTAAACATAGCTAAAAGCATCTAGTGACTCTAAAATCTCTAAAGTTGAGGTTTTTACAAAAAGAGTTTTTTTTTTTTTTTTTTTTTTTAATGAGAATAAAAGATTAAAAAGACTAAAAACTCTAAATGCAAATGCACCCCCAAACCTAAATCAAACATTGTCCTCAATGTGTCTACATATAGAAAAAAATTTAACGATCATACCGAGAGAACTATCTTTGATAAGAGAAAAGGGAAGAGATTAGGATGTCGGCGGGAGCAAAGGTTTGAGCTTCATTCGTCAAGGCAAAATCCAACATTCTCAGTGGTGATTATATCGGATTAGCACATAAAAATGTGCAAGAAGACTCAACCGAATCAAGAAAGAAAAAAATTTAACAAGTCTCTTTGGATTATATACAAAAATTCACCATAAACCAATAAATTTAAAGAGTTGAGGATCAACCCAAAGACGATATGTACACATTAACAATGACCTTACACAAATATAAATGAGAGTGCAAGTAAGACTGTAGATGTGAAGGAGTTTCCCAAACCTAAACTTGTGAATGGGTGTTTGTGAGAACAAAATCTTGCAATTTTAAAGGTACATCATGCAAAGGTCTTTCAAATGAGTTTGCTAATTACAAAACATACATATTCCATTTGTGGCTCCTTAAAGTGTTTATACTTTTGATGCAAAATAGTCCAGAGGACTTGGGAAGCACAAAACTCTAGGCCTAAGTTAGGCATTTCGAAAAGTTGGTTTTGCAATTTTGTGACAAACTACACCTAGGTTTGGTGGAGGAGTTTCAATTTGTGACTCGGGGGAGAGGTTAGGTACATCTAGGTTGTTTCATTTTTTAAAATCATTTGTACCATCACACACTTTCCTAAAGTCAAAGAGGGTAAATCATGTTCATTTTCACGGGATAATTGCACGCAGGTTCCACATCAATATCACATGCATGAATATCGAAGAAGCATCATTCATAGGGTTCCACGGGGAGAGACACTTAATGTCTGAACCTAAAGATTCTATTACATTTTCAAAATACACATACTCTTCTTATTATTCATCATCATCATCATCATCATCATAGCAAAATCCATCTCTCCATTCAAAATTGTAGTATTTTTAGTGTACTCATCTACCTCTAGATTAGGTTCATATTGATATTTAGTTGCATGAGTAAGACTAGAAACACTATTTTTAATCCTATCATTTTGTAACTCAATCAGGGTTCCTTTGAAGAATCATCTTGAGTTGTTCCATTGAAGGAGAGTCTTCACTAGTGGGTATGCATTCCTCATATGGATATTCATTGTATGGTTGTGCATGAGGTTCACTAGAGAAGGAAATTTAGACATGTTGCTATATGGATGGTCATGCGTTGCATTCATTTCAAGCCTAGCATTTTTGCTCCATGAGTGTTTCCATTGTTGATTGCAAACTAGGAGTTGGGGAGTATAAAATTGTTCATCTCCCCATTGTGGTGAATGATGCATGTGTATGCGGGTTGATTATGGTCCCAATAGTCACTTAGACACTTGTTCATTGGATTATCATGGTTTTCCCTAGCTTGTCTAAAAGCATGCAAATATATATTGCGGGGTAATTATAAGCCACCACAAAAGGTGCAAGCATGCATTTCATATTGCCTAGAAAAACTAGATTCGACAAATGGCTTTTCTAAAATTGCCTATCTAAAGCGAGATAGTCGAGCCTCTAATTGATCTAAAAGTGATCAAAAGGTATGAGAAATTGTTCATTTCAACTTTGTGATGGATGATACATGTGCTCATAATGATTAGGGTATGTGAGGTCGGGGTACGAGAAGGCCCATATAATTCCCTAAAGTCACTATGGTATGTGGGTGTTCATCCTGTGAAAGGTGCCCATAAGCAAGCTCTCTAAGGATTTATTTGTTCCATCCCCAGAGATCTGAGACCAAAATCGACATGGTCTAGCTCTCAAATTGAACTCAAAGTTTAGTTTGGTTTATTGGGTTTTTGGTTTGTTGGGAAAGTTTGGTTTATGTGGGCTTGTTTGGTTTAAATGGGTTCATTTTTGTTTTTGTAAACTTTGGTTTATGTGGGAAGCTGTTTTTTGCAAAGTGTGTAGCCAGTATAGTTGAGTGTGGGCAGCCCGGTTAATACGGCCAATGAGATGAGTTGAGCAATGAAAGGCTTATGGTTTTAGTGTGTGGCTGATGGTTAAGTGCAATCCAGCTGATGTGGGTCTTGTAGTTGGTTCCAGCCTTATTGATGTGGCTTATATTGCTTGATTGATTAGCGGCTGCAGTGGAAGGCTTGTCAGCCACGTTGGGTTCAACCCAGATTGATTATGCAGCCCAGGTTAAAGCTCAGCCAGTGATTGGGCTTGATTGAAAGTGCAAGTTATGTGGGCTGTTGTTTGCAGACCTAGGTTGAGTTTAATGAGCCCACGGTGTGGTCGATCAACCTGACTATGAGGCTTCGATTTGAGGTGGCAAGTTAGCGGCCAATGATCATTGCAGGTTTAGTTTGGCCAACAAGCTTGTGCAGAGCCCCAGTTAGGCTTGAGGCAGGTAGGCTAGTCTGTGTTGTAAAACCCGAGTTTGTGTAACACAACCCAGTAGTTTGGCTGGTTTAATGACCAGTGCTATATGCTCGATTACTGCAGCTTAGGTCGTGATTTCACCACGGCATAAGGTGGTGTAAGGCAGAGTTACACAGCCCAAATTAGGTGCACCACAGCCTCTTGCAAAGCACAACACAAGGAAGGCAGACTCACGAGCTAACAAATGACAAGATGCAGGTGGCGAGGCAGGTTGTGTAGCTTCAGTGATAGTAGGCTCACCAGAGTTCTGCAGGCATAGATGCTTGGTCTCAACCTTGGTCTATTCAAGAGGTGCCTGACTGTGACTACGAGGGGCTTACGAGAGTTTCAGAACTAACTTCTGAGCTAGCATTAGAGTTATTGTGGCAGTCTTTGAGCACACGAGTCTGACACATAATGAAGATTAGCGACTCTCCTGACTCAAAAGCGCAAGGTTATGTGCTAAGATTAATCAGGCAAATTACAACAAAAAAGCCTGAAACTTGGAAATTTTGGGGGTTACTGATGTCTCGGAGCTTGGCTCAACGAGAATTCGACATGGTAGGTTTAACACACATGCGAGCAGGGAGCATACAAAATGCAATTTAACAATACAGTGCACTAGTTCTCACACGTGAATGCTCATAAATTAGGGATGGGTTCGTGGAAGCACGGATACAGCAGGATAGAGCATGTGAATTAAGAACAAAGCTCATACAAGGCTCGAATCAAGATCAAACATGCATAAGAATTGAGCATCAATGGCACTGAGAGCATACAGGGTGTTTTAGTGGCATCGGGGGACTAACACTGGGTTTTGCCTCGTCTTTCTCCCTTTTGGCAAGCACGGCTAGCACGGCCCGGCCTTTACCTCGGCTCAAGTGACACTGTTGGCTCAACAAACAATCTTAGTTCCCAAAAAATGAACACGGGATAATAGTGCTAACACGAGGAAGACAACAATTATTCTTATTTGGGTGGGGGAAGCAGGAGCAAGAGAGCTTTTAAAAGCAGTGTCAAAGCCAGGTGCTCTTGGCGAGATGCAAACAATGATGCAAACAATGATGTTGAGATGCAAAGCAGAGAGAACAATTAAATTACACTAATGCGGAGTTACACAGATATGCAATGAGAGGCTAATGATATGCTAAATTAAGGATCTGCAATAACGGGGGCAAATTAAACTAAATTATACTAAAACATAACAAAAAGGAAAAACGAGCATCTCAGTTCAAGGTGAAAACAGCTAAACAGCAATGAAAGACTAAAAACAATGCAGAGCAACAATGCAAAGCAAATGACTAAAAGCTAAGACAAGGTAAATATGTACAGGGTTAAGAACAACAAAATGTGAATATGTCTGGGGATGATTTGCAACTCGAAGAAGCAAGCAAAAAAGATCACAGGCACCACGCCAAGTCCCCGGTGTAATAAAAACTTGGTAGGCGAGAAATGGTTATAATTTACGGCTACGGGTTATACCGCAAGTGCACGGTGTCGTGATGTGGCACCAGGCACGTACGGGCCGAACCATAGAGACTTGTGGTGCCCTTATGTGATCTAAAGGCTTTACTTAACCGATTTCTAGTGTGACAAGTGACAGCGAGATGGTTTTGCAGGCTTGGCTGAGATATGATGAGATAAACCTAAACTAAGGTATGATAAAGTGTGAGGGGATGCTAAGGTCTCGGTTCCACCACTCACTCTACTTTGTGTGCTCAACTAAATTGAACTCACTTGTTCTATGGCGCTAAGGGTGTGGTGTCAATTCCACCACTTAACTAGGATGTTTCACCTTATAATACTTCAATTATCATTTGAGGATACTAACCTAGAGTACTAATTGTCTAATGAAGCACAATTAGTCAAGAGAATTAGTTTTTTGTGTCTAAAGATTAAGGCTGCAAACACACACAATGCATTTATACCACGACTACAATGCATACCTGGCATGCATTGTGAAAGAAATGCATTGGGTGCTAAAATTGAAAGCATAATTATAAATTAAGCATGCAAGGATAAATCAACGAGCTTGAAACACAGTATGGAATTAGGGTTTTCTCTTGAAACCCTAACAACAAAATTAAAACATGATTACAACAGAAAATAAACCTAAATTGACACTCCGGCTAATCCAGGCGTAGTTTCTACACAATCCCCTCACTGCTATTTATACATCCCAGAAAATCCCAAAATAACCAAACCCTAATTCGATTAAAAAATAGAAATTAATTGAAATTTCTCTCACCCATGTCGCTCCAACTGCTCCCTCTTCTGTCAATCGGCTCTGCATCGGCTACTCTAGCTTCCCCTTGATGTATCAATAAAACCCTAACCTATCTCTGTCTAGTTCTCTTTTAGCTCCTAGGGAGAGAAGCTACAAAAGGACTAGAAAGTGATGAGGGTGAGGTGGTGCGACTTGGGTTGTCGGGGAGATGGTAGAGTTGGTGGAGAAGGTGGTCTGGTCGGGTGAAGAAATGGAGGAGGTAGCTCTGCTCTGGTTTTGCAGAGGGGTTGTTCGATAAGAAAGAGAAAGTGAGAGGAGGAATGGAGTCGATGAATAGGGGTATAGGTGTATGGGTCGGCCGGTGTTGCCTGGGGTGCATCTAGGTTTGATGAGAAGGGCCTAGCGAGCGTAGGATTTAGCCGGGAAGATGCGAACAGGACAGAGAATGGTAGCCGGTCTCGGGCGATCACGAATCATAAACCAAAAGCAAACCAAACTACTAAAGAGTAAACCATGAGTTACAAACGAAAACAAGTTAGAAATTGCTCAAGACGTAACAACCACCATCCAAATGAAAGAAACACAACTGAAGAGCTAATTACTCGGTCCTTTGCTTCTTTTGGGCCACTCTATTCCTCGTTTCCCCGAACAAATCTCTTGCATTACGGTCGGTTTCTTCAATTTTATCAAGCTTTTCCACGACTTCCTTCATCTCTTCAAGGGATAGCACCTCTCCTCCCGAGTACTTGCAACCTAACATCTTCTTCAACTTGCCAAGCCGAAGCCGCTAGTTTCATACATACAACACATAATTAGTATATATTCTAATATAAAATTTTGTGTACATTAAACGAGTAAGCAATTAACAATACTTGCTAGCAATCCAAGGGTCTTATTAAGTTGGCTCGTCGTAGGTGGTGCCGCTATAGGAGTTGGAACGGGAGGGTTTTTCTGGGGTGGAACTTGGACATCTTCAGGCCGCACAACAAGTGGATGTGATCATTCCAAATAATCACGAATGTAGGTTGGGTCAGCTTCATCACCGTTGTTCGCAACCTCTCAATTAGTAGTATCTACCAAACGATGTGGTTCCCTATCCCTCCAGTGTGTTGGTTCGGGAGTTGGATCATACTCTACCCTCAACCTTGTGGAACTTGACATGCAACGAGAATAATCAAGAAGGTACTTTTCAGTAGAGGCTGTCATAATACTAGGTAATTGCTTGAATCCAATTTGACGCATCACACGTCGAGGATCAGCCATAACGTATCCCTTTGGGTGGAACAAAGGACCTTGGTATAATGCAACGTTATAAAACCAAGTGTATTGACGGTTATATCTAGCCTCCTTGTAGGGGTCGAACACAACATCCTTGGTAGTCATCGCGTCAAGAGCCAATCTCATTTCTATCAGTCGACCATTGTTACCGGGCTTCGGATGGGCGTTGAACTCGTATTTCTTTGCTCTAGGCTCCCGGGGGTCAACAACGAGATTAAACTTCAAGAAGGGGTGGTCCTTGAACAATGTTGGGAAATGTTCATAAGACACACCTATACAAATTTGAAATGATACATATAAAAGTCAGTAAATTTTGTTTCTAAATACATAATAAGGATACACGTGAACAATATAAATAAAAACATAAGTTTAAAAACAAAAGTACCTGGAGTAGAGTGAAATTCCCAACGAATTGGTTTGTAACCGCCTTAGAGGCCCTTCTCATCTCCGCCATCAAATGTGCCATTGTCATGGTGCCCCATGAATAGGTAAATACCTCGTCCAACGGATCCAAGTACTGAAGGAAGTTTGCACTAACCCTGTTGCTACTAGTGTCAGGGAATAACCGAGTGCCCAAGATGCATAACAGGTACGCAACGGCTGTATAACGAATCTGTGCGGGGTCCCATCCATCCTGCACACTTCTTTTCTTTGTGTTTTCAAACTTCTTCTTAAGCAGGGTCAGTTTGAATGTCTTTGTCCTACTAACCTTAGATACATAGAAGCTTTCCACAGATTCTTTGTAGTCCCAACCAAACAACTTGTTAGTAAGCTCGTGCAACTTCGTCCATTCTAGCTCAAGGTCACCTCGTTCTGCAATTGATTTGCCGGTAATATCCAAGCCTAGAATGTTCTGAGCATCATCCGGGATCAAGGTCATCTCTCCAAATGGGAAGTGCATGGTATCGGTTCACCATGATACCTTTCGAGGAAGCAATTGGCGCGTGACAATATCTCGGCTTCACATAGTTTTCAACCAGAGGATATAGACCAGATTCCTTTACTATTGCTTGGACATCATCCTGCTCTAGAGACAAATCCCAATCAGCTGCGGCTTGGTTTCGGCAAACACGCACAACCTTCTTATGATCCTACAATTAAGAGATAATACGATTAAGAGATCTTAAGAGATTTTGCATATATATAGTACATATGCACGAGATAGAAATTCTTACATAGGTGTTGATGGTGGATTTTCGTTTAAGGTTAAATTTGTAAAAAACCAGAAAAAACCATGCGCTGATATCTTGTAAAAGATAAAGCCATTTATAAGTGTTGGATACTCCCTCACTTAATTCACCAAGAATGGAGCATGTAGCAAAAATCCCATTCTGTGAATACATGAAATTCCTCCAGGTTGGAGCATGTAGCAACAATCCCTTCCTGTGAATTTTATATCACCTTGTATTTCAGTACTCATTATCGGTGTGGCATGACGACCGAGTGTTACTCTCACGAGTAACACGAACCTCAAGCACTATAATGAAACAATGTATGAAATACCCGTACAGGCTGACTCTCGGTGTGTTATACTAGCCCGATTGAGCATCCGGAATGACCGTATCAGTCCGGATATGATCTGATCGCAGTCATCCAACTCCATAAGCATGATTGGATGACCCCAGATCAATTCCATCACCCCAGCGGTATGGAATACCCACGACCGACCCCGCATGGTCGGTCATTGGCCTAGCTTGCCAAGAAACCGTTCATACCAAGCATTATGGACGGAAAACCCTAAATTAGGGTTTGCGGCATATTACATGTGTTGCAAAGCAGTCTCAACCATCCATCTTCGCAGGTATAGATGGAGGGTGTAGATGTAGACTTAAAGGGCCCAGAGCATGTCAATACGATCACCGTGAGACCGCCTATACACTTGACCAATCGGTCAAAACCAACAATGTTTGGCCGTGACAAAATCGTCACTCAAACAAGAGACGGCGCACGGTTTTGAAAGCCAAAATTAGGGTTTCAAGCCATCACGCGCGTCCATCTTCTCCGGCACGAATGGAGGGTCACAAATTAGATTAAGCAAGGGCCGGTCATACCAGCATGACCACCGTGGGCCCATCTACCTCCTCATGTGTTCGGCCAAGGCATATCATGCCTGGTTAATCCAAAACGTGCGTCCAAACTAGCATGGCCACGCCTCCCAAACCACAAACTGATCTCGACCGCTCAACTTCACCGGATGATTTGAGTGGCTTAGATCACGTTTTCATGGGATATTCAGGTATAGGCATGAACACCAGCCTGCCATCTTCACGTCAAACCCATCGGCCAAGACCAACCAAATTAGGTCGTCTTGGAACGCGCGCCGGAAAAAGCATGATGCGCGACCTTTTGCGGCATCAATTCCCTATTGCAAAATTGATCTCAACCACTCCTCTTTGCCGGTCAAATTGAGTGGCCTAGATCGCACCTTCATGGGACAGTGAGACATGGACGTGTACACTGGCATGCTATCTACATGCACGCCCGGTCGGTTCTCTCCAAATCCCTTTCCATGCTCGGTTTCGACCAAGCTGAAGAGTAATGCTTGCGCACCTCTTCAAAAAACCCTAATATTCATTAACGGTCGCGAGATGAGTGTATCAAAGATCATCTCATCCGTACAACTTCACCGACTTGGTTATACAACCCACGGTCGGGAGTTATTTGGTCGGTGAGGCGTTATTACCCATCACTTTACCACACCATAATGCAATACTGCATAAAATACACACGATACTTCACAAGTATCGACTTTACGAATAACACGGTTATTCAATTCAGCATTACATGCTATCTTTTGTGGATCCACGATCCACACATTCCGAACATCAATCATGTCACAACCGGGGGATACATGCGGGGTATTGGTCTGGCGGTTTACGGCGTGCGGCGGTGCAACGCGCCATCACAAGAACGTGTCGGGAAGTCATGGACGGTTAGAGATGAACAGGAGAAGTGGGCAAGACCGGGTCGTGTGGCACCGACGCACAACTCCACTACTCCATCACTCCACTTCCTCCACTTCCCACGAGAGACGTGAATAAGGCTCAATGACTTGTATAAATAGGTTCTCCGCCCTATTTCAAACAACAACACAAGTCCAGACGAGACAGAAAACCAAGTGTTAATACAAAACGTATTCGAACACCCAGAGCTTGCTTGCATCAATCACAAGCCTGCTCACCTTTACGGTACAAGTCATAAGCAAGCCAACACCTTCACAATCTCAACACCTTCTTCGCTTCCCTCCCTAAGATCAACCCTATCTCCTTCACTTTGTGACCGAAACAAGTCTGGAACGGCCATTTCTTGGTTTAGGCCGGACTTGCACAGATTGATCTCTCGAATCTACAAGCACTCACCGCGCAGTGCATTTGTTTAAGGTTTAGATTCATTCCTCATCCACACCCCAAATTACCAAATTCTGCAGGAGTAGTTTTCACCCATAAACAATTGGCGACCACAGTGGGAGGTTGATCTCTCAGTTGCAAAAAATTGAATTCTCAATTCTTCGGTTTTCGTCTCACGATGTATCCTCACCCGGAATCCGAAGGTGGTTCAGATATCATGGGAAGCATAGCTGGAATGTTGGAGGATGTCTTGGCAAATCAAGCCGGTATCACCAGAAGGCAGAGCGAGACATTTCTCCTTTTGAATGATATAGCAACACAACTACAAGGAGGGTCGATAGGCATCAACTCAGACGGTGCAAGAAACGTTGAATCCTTAGTCAGAAGTCACACCTTTACAAATGGAGAAGCAAAAAGAGCACGCAGTCGAAAACGAATCAAGAAAGATGGACAACATGGTCCAGACAGAGGAAAAGACTTGTCCGGAATACTACAATGTCTGCCAGATAAAGAAAGGGAGCCTGCAGCCTACGGAGCCCTGCTAGAAGATTTATATCTCAAAACTCTTGTCGAAGCCCGGAAGACTGTTCAATCAGCGTCGTCCTTCCAACCGGCTGAAGAAATGCTTGAGGAAGGAGAAATCAATCAGGAAATACCTGAATACAGAGGATGGGAACGTTCAATACGGTCACTCAGTAGTGACATTACGACACCTTCCACATCCCTTTACTTAGGCAAACGATCCGCAGATATGATGGCATTCACAGATTTTCCAACTTCATCTCCTGTTCCACATCAAAGCCACGGAGAGACGTTACAACGCCCACTAACGCAGGAAAAGCCAGACTCAAAGTACTTACATTTCCCCTTCCCAATGAAGAAGATTCTGGAGCTACTGGAGGCGTGGGTACGAAATGGAGAGGTGGAGCTACCCCCGGTATGGCGTCCGCCCACTGATCAAGAAGTAATGGACCCGAGGTGTTTGTCATTACCATAGGTTCCTTCATCACCCCACCAGTGAATGCAACGCTTTGAAGCGCATTGTTCAGGAGAAGCTTGGTTCAGAGGGATAGCTCTGAGAAGTTAGTGCGGAGGATTTTCTTAGAGATGCTACTCCGGTTTGATAAAAGTGAGGCTTAAAAAAAAAACAAGTAAGTTTTACTCAACAATTTTACAGGAAAGATAGTTTAGAATTCACTGGGGACTTAACATCCCGCACGTGGAGAAAGAGGCTCAGTAATCAAACGCCATGTTTGTTTCCATTCGTACCTCCCTTTTACATAACATTTGCAATTTCATGTGCAATCATTCATGACCAAGATGCAAATTTCATTTAACATAATCCCTTTCAAAAAGGTTGTCCACAAAACTATCTCAAAATAAACCAATTCAATTACCTATTATTTCAAAACCGGAGGTCAAAGAAAATCCTCACTATCACTCAAAAAAGAAAAAAGCATCTAAAAAGGCAAGTATATAACACGAATACTTCAAGGAAAGTCCTTCAGCAACAACTCGTCCTTCTGGGCAAGAGAGACCTTCATCCTTTGAAGCACAGCCTGCTTCAGCTCCAGTTCCTTAGACAACTTCTCAACCTCTTCTTCCTGGCGAGCAACACAGTCCGCGGAAGGGACTTCATCCTGTAATTTCTGGAGCTCCTGAATCTTGGAGAAGCCTTTGAAGAACCAAGGGGCATTGAAACCGTACTGCGCAAACACGTCTCGATGGCACTTCCAATCTTCAATCATCTCCTCAGAAACTGTTCGACCAGTCGAGACGCTCATCCCCTGGATAGAAACTAAAGCTTCTTGGACGCGGTTGACCAACGCAAGACGACTTTTGAGTTTCGTAGTGGTAGCAATGTGACCGTGCTTCTCCCATATCGCTGTGTACAACTCTTTGAACTGAACCGGCACGCTGAATCCACCAACCAACACATGGCCTGGATAAGGGATAGTAAAAGGAGGATCGAACAAAGCCCCAGGCTGCATCACCGGTAATTCACTAAACACGGGAGCCTTGTCAGTTGCAGGAGGCCTTTCAGAAGGAGTCACCACAATATCCATATTGATTGGAACCTGTTCAGGATGGATCTCAAGAGGAGCCGCCTCAACCATAGCAGGCACTGATTCTCTTACATTCCTTCCGGCATCTATTTCGCTCTGGGTGCTAATTTCCATCACGACCCCGTCAACAAGATCACTAAGGAAGCGCCTCGTCCAACCGAGCTTGCATCATCCCTATCATGGTGCGGAAAAGAAGTGGTTTCCCGGACTTCTCGGTGTGAAGATCGGTATTACGGACTCCTAAAGATCGGTGCGCGAGACTTCTCAACATGAAGATCAGTTTCTCCAGACTTCTCATCATGAAGATCAGTACCGCCAGCCTTCTCATTTTGAATACGCGCCAACCTGGTGAAGACATTCTCTTTCGAAATTCCCTGATTTCAAGCAAGGATCGTTTTTAGAAGAATTTACACTGGAGAAATGAAAGAACCGATGGGAGGAGATTTAAATACCTGCATATTGAAGGAATTAAGGATTAGGACCGCATGCTTGCCTCTTAGGTCTCTCTCCTACTTGGGGACCGCAACCCTCGGCTCCGGTCCGTTTGGCCGGAAGTGGCTTCAACGGAAATGCTTCGTCAAGACGTCGAAGATGGCTCACTACGAGAATCTGTCACAACACTCTCCGAAAATTTCGGAAAACCAACGAGTTGTCTCCCCAAAATTCCTTATACTTATCGGTTACCTTTGGGTTTCTCCCAATAGGCCGGAAGGAAGGCTCACCCGTTCTACAAACATGCTAGCGTTAAGAATATTCGGGAGAGATTCTTTTGGAACCCTTGGTGAACGAATAATTGGGACACCCCGATCAAATCCCATTTGGCGAGCAGCCCATCAATATTGTACGGAGTCACGAGAAAATTCTCCGTTAAATAGAGACGGACATATCCTGGAATGCAGCTGCGCGCAGTAAATAAGTTCTCCAGATTTCATAGTTTCGACATCGGTACACAACACAAAGATCGGGACCGTCGAAGCGATAGCAAAGGTCTTTGGCTGAACAATGGAAGGGTGGACCAGGCCCCCATGGACGGAAATCTACGAGAAGACACATTGTCAAATACGTCCACAAGTTTCGCACCACCTGCGGGGCGCCTTTTATTCCAACGGAGTATTCTCGAGCCACCATATAAGTTATTGAGCGAATTTCCGGGAGTAGGAGCGTAACTTTTGAAGTGTTCCCATAAGAGCGCGAAGAAAAGCGAAGTGAATGTGCGACTCCACCTTCTTGTACCCGTTAGAAGCATGCATGTCCATTGCTAAAGCATCCAAATGAGAATACAGTGATCCAAGGAACAATGAGCCCAGAGGAAGAACTTCACCCTTCGCCGAGCCTTATAGCAATCTTAACAAGGTCACTTCTAATGGTCTTCTTTCCCGAACCATCATCGAATATATCCCTGGATAGCCATAAAGACAGAACGCAATCACACCGAGCTCGTTTTCCAACTCTTGATCCGGCTCTGGGTCCGTAGGAGACCACTCCGACACCCACCAGGTGCAAAAGCATCTCGCATCTTTTTTCTCTTCCTTGTCCAGACTGTCGAATTCTGCCACCTTTTGAAGTATAGCACCATAGTTACTTTGTTCCGTAAGAGAGACTTCCAGCAACAGGCAGGTTCATTAATGCAGCCACACTCTCCAAAGTAATAGTCATCTCTCCCCATCTAGATATGGCTGTGTGAGTAGAAATACGCCACCGAGAAATGAAGGTAATCAAACCCGCGATGTCTTTCCTAATTTCAAGAGTAGCAGATGCCATGACCGCATTGAGGATCTGCGCTTTGGTCAAATTGTCCTTAATGCCCTTATTACTCAACATGCGTCTCATCCATCCTTCATAAGAACCCAGTGGAGCATGGCAAGTCTTGAAGTCAATAGGAAAATGCGGATATTCGTTTCTCTGGAGACAAAATCTCACCACAAGTGCTGAAGAAGAGAATGAATCAGTTTCCATATTTGCTGAATCGGAAAGCAAGACTATCTTATGAGAAGGATGTCTCCTAATGCTTGGAAAAGGCGAGGTGAACAACTCATCATCAATGTTCGGCATATCTTTGAAGCTGTCAACACTTCCTGACTTGGCACCAACATTATCTTCAGAAGACATCTCAACAGGGATTCTTTTCTTCCACAATGAAATAAAAGACAGGAGTTAGAACTTGTATGAAAGCACAGGAGAGATGTAGTCACACACGGCAAGACACAACTCACAATCGGAGCACATGATGGCCGGTATACAATAACAAAGAACAGACCATGCCGTGAGCTAGTTCCGGCATACACGTATAATAAACTTCCACGCCGGGTTAAATTGCCGGCTTACATAAATAAATGTCGAGGATGCCGGTATAGTATTGGAATGTTCCTGGATAACTAAACACCACTACCGGTGTTTACATAAAATAAACATCCATGACGGATTAAAGTACCGGCATACATAAATAAATGTATAGGATGCCGGTACAGCCTTGGAAATTCCTGGAAACTTAACACGACTACCGACATACCCGCATAACAAGAATAAATGTCGGGTTAAAGTACCGGCCTGCAAAATAAAATGTCGAAGATGTCGGAAGAAATTCTAAAATTCCTGGATACCAAAACTAGAGTTCCGGCATAAATTCTAAAATACAGTTTGTGCCAGTACAACTCACTAAACCCTATTGTTTTATGTATATTAGAATTTAAATACCGCCGTGGTCTTCAACCTAGATTGAGTGCCGGTACCTATTTACGGTGTGGTATTCATACTAAATCGAATGTCGAGACTTATACCGGTGTGGTTTTCATCCTAGATCGCATGCCGGTTGCAACTACCGGTGCGGTATTCATACTAAATTGAATGCCGGAACTTCAGAAACTCAAAATTTGCAGTTAGGGTTTCGCGATTTTGACATAAACCCATAGCTACAAATCGAGTGAAACATTAATTAAACAGTTCAAAATGACTAACCTTCTCACAGAAGCCATCTTTGATAGTAGTTCATCGTCCGATAACTCCGCTTCTTTGTCTTCTTCCTCTTGAGCAATCAAACCAAGTCTTTTTTTCAATTTCTGTTCAACAATCGTTCTTGGGTTCGATTGACTTGGATTCGATTGACTTGGGTTCGATTGGGAAGTTTTTTTCTTCCGTGGAGGCATGGTTATGATTCGGGTAGGTTAATCGTCGATGAAGAACGAATGAAGAACGATGAAGAAGATGAAATTTTTTTCGGAACCCTAACCCTCACGCGACTATGCCAGTACTCAAATGGGGGATAACTGATTTTGTGTTTGGTTTTGATTTTAAGTTTTTATTTTTTGGGGAGGGTATAACAGTCTTTTCATAAGTTTTTTTTTATTAATCTAAGGGTGTTTTAGTATTTTCATACCCAAAAAACACCCCTTAACATGCACCTAAGGTTGGGGGAAGTAATTCATATCCCCAAATTAGTTTTGATATCCCCCAATTGCGCGTTCCTTATAAATTCTTCTTTTTTGCGCAAATTCAACTAATAAAAGATCGTCAATTGTTTCTGATATTAATAATTAAAATAAAATATCATCAATTTTTGTTATGGGTTTTGTAAGAAAAAACAAAAATTCTACTACGCCGTAGGTATTAGGAAACTAATATATGATATTATGATTTGTGGGAAGAAAGGAAAAAGATGGAGGCTGGAGAGGTGAAAACGAAGAATTTTGTTAGAGGGGGAGCAAAAAGTGATTCTAGGAGAGCGAAAAGCGTAGTTGACTCACTAAATAGACCGATTCGTATATGAAAATTTGACTTGGACCAGAATACCCACACGTGCTCTCTTATGCTCACAACCAAAACCCAAATACTAAAATTTTGAAACCGTGAAGGAAATTTTTTTGTAAGCCGAAGATGATGAGATTATAATGATAGTTGTAGATCAAGACTTGGAAATGACTCGGATTGATTAGTTCCAAACTGATATATATCATTCTAGAAGATTTTGAATTACATGAATGTTTGATTGATTTATTCGAAAGTATTATCTATTGTCCAAACTAAAAATGGAAATCCTGAATTATTTGAATCTTTATACTGAAAAATTGCTATGGTTTGTATATTATTCAATTGACCGTCTTTTAAAAAATATACGCGGGTGTTTGTACCCAAAATTACTTTTAGGCACTAAACACGATGATTTGATGTTGATAATGATGAATTAAGGCTAGAAAAACGATAAATAAAAGAGAAAAAGAATTTAACGTGGTTCGACAAGTGATGCCTACATCCATGGAGGAATCCCATAGGGGAGATATTGTATTGATATGAGGTTTACAATAATTGTTGTGGTATGGTTAGCTAACCTAGGATTCCATATATTCTTAGGGTTTAGGATACATGTATTTATAGTGTGTATGTAACCCTAATTATAATACAAACTTCATGTGCAAGCAACTTGGGAAAAAAGTCTTGGAATCTTCCTTCACGGGATAAGCGGGCTTGATTAACGGGCCTTCCGTGTATTGTATACGGTACAAACATCGCCCCCTCTTAACCTCCAACTTGTTGGTGGTTAAGAAGTTCTCTTTTCCCTCTGCAACGATCATCGATGACGTAACTCTCCCCCAAGCGTGAGTAGAGATATTACAAAGACGCCCCCAATTGTAATTACCTGCAAAAAATTTGCTCACGTGCTAGGTGAGACTTTTTTCCACGTAGTGGACTTGTGATGCTCGAGAGCTAGTCGAGTCTTGAGTAGAATGTAGTGTGTGTGCTTGCGGCTGGGGAAAGGCTTTTTGCTCGCAACGTAACAAGGCTGAAGCGCTCGCTGCTCGGGCAGGCTGGCTGTTTCTTGTGTTGAGTACGAGTTTTTGGACCAATATCGGGCATTGGGCTCGTGATTCGAAGAGACTTTGGACCAACATCGAGAGGTGGACTCGTGGTTGAGACGAGACTTTATGCTTGCCAAGGTGCAAGTCTTTCATACTCGCGTGCAAGACGAGATTTTATGCTTGCGATAAGAACAAGACTAATGTGCTCACATGCAAAGTGAGGCTTTAGGTGCTAGCGAAGTGATGCAAGGCTAAATATTGAAGGGTCTAAGCAATGCTCATCTTGAACTCGATCATGTCGCTATCCACGAACCTCGAACTCGACCATGTTGCTGCCCCAAGTGCATATAAAAGTTTCTCGAACACATAAAATTTTGCATCCATGCTGTAGGGAATCGAAAGACCATTCTGACGAGCCAAAAATCACTCAATTCAGACTTAAAACGAAGAAGTTATTGACGAAACAAGATTTGAACAAAGCGCGCGTGCGTTTGCTGACGAGGCAGTGATGACTGTGCAAAATCGGCCGATGGACAATAGTACTGACGTGGCAGTCGCTGATTGGATCAATGCTGTTGATGTGGTATTCTCCGCTGATGTGGCACTCGAACAGTGCTGACGTGGGAACGAAATGTGTTAGCCATATGATGACTGGACGCTGAGGTGGCGACATGATGACTGGACCTTACTGCTGATGTGTCAGTGACGTGGCATAAGGTGATTCGACTGTTTTTGCTGTGGTGGACCCATGTGGCGCTGAGAAGCACTGGATCGCTGGTGTACCCGATGCTGGATGAAACGAAACCTTTGGCAATGGTTGTTAGAATCTTTATCGCCACGCTTTCTTCAACTGTTCGCAACGGTTTCTTCATCTTCGTAACAGTTTCTTCAGCTGTTTCGCAACAGTTTCTTCAACCTTCGTAACGGTTTCTTCAATCTTCGTAAAGGTTTCTTCAACTCCTTCGCAATAGTTTATTCAACCTCGTAACGGTTTCTTCAACCTCGCAACGGTTTCTTCAACTGTTTCACAACAGTTTTCTGAACCCTAACTTTTTCTTTTTTGATGATTTTTGGATGGAATCTCGTGCATGATTTCTTCCACACGTTTTTCAATGATAAAACACGATTCTTTCACTTGAACCCCTTTAGTCGGCGCTAATGTTTGTACCCAAAATTACTTTTAGGCACTAAACACGATGATTTGATGTTGATAATGACGAATTAGGGCTAGAAAAATGATAAATAAAAGAGACAAAGAATTTAACGTTGTTGGGCAAGTGATGCCTACATCCACGGAGGAATCCCATAGGGAAGATATTGTATTGATATGAGGTTTACAATAATTGTTGTGGTATGGTTAGCTAACCTAGGATTCCATATATTCTTAGGGTTTAGGATACATGTATTTATAATGTGTATGTAACCCTAATTATAATACAAACTTCATGTGCAAGCAACTTGGGCAACAAGTCTTGGAAAATTCTGGAATCATCCTTCACGGGCTAAGCGGGCTTGATTAACGGGCCTTCCATGTATTTTATACACGGTACAAACAGCGGGATTATCTTTACGGATCATAGTTACTAATTAAGACATTTCATGTGCGTTTTCACACAAATAATTCGTCATGCTTTGATCATCTGAACTATAAATTATACTCCCTCAGTCCCAAATTAGATGAGCTAGTTGTATTTTGCACAATTCTTAAGACAAGTAAGAAAAATGGAAAATTTTAAGTAATTTTTATAACTATATCCTTATGGATAATTACTAGTAAAATTTAGAAATAATTATCTATTAAACTATACAACGGATATTCGTAAACTTTATACTACTGGAAAGCATTTTAAAACACATACGTAACGAATATAAACATGACTATCAAATTATACATATTTCTTATACTAATAATAATCAGTTAAAAGGGAAATTTTAGAAATATTCCATTGTTTGATGATATAGGTCATCTAGTTTGGGACGACACTTAAAACTAGGTCATCTAATTTGGGACGGAGGAAGAAGTATATATCGATTATGCTGGTTCACTTTCTCGTCCATCTGTCATTTTCAAAGGAACAATATAAACTAGGTTTTTTCTAGAACGCACAATTGGGGGATATGAATTACTTCCCCCAACCAAAGGTGTCTGCTAAGGGGTGTTTTTTGGGCCGAAAATAATAAAACACCCTTAGATTAAATAAAAAACATTATGAAAAGACTGTTATACCCTTTCAACTAAAACATAAAATCAAAAACCAAATCAAATATCCCCCATTTCTCTATCGTTTCCGGCATTCTCAGTTAGGGTTAGGTTTCGATTTGTTTTTTCTTCATCTTCTTCATCATTCACACCATCGTTCTTCATCGACGATTAATCATTAAATCAAAAATTTCTTCGTCGATTAACCTACCCGAATAAAAAACATTCCTCCAAGAAATAAATCATATGCTCAATCGAAGTAAAAAATTGGTGAAGAGAAATTAAAAGCAAGACTTTCTAAAATTGCTCAAGAGCTAGAAGAAGAAGAACAAGAGTTATCGGACGATCAACTACTCAGAAATATGGCTTTTGTGAGAAGGTAAGTCATTTAAAAATGTTTAATTAGTGTTTCAATCGATTTGTAGCTATGGGTTTAGGTCAAAATCGCGAAACCCTAACTGGAACTATTGAGTTTCAGTAATTCCGGCATTCAATTTAGTATGAATGCCACACCGGAAGCAAGTGCCGGCATTCGATATAGGATGAATACCACACCGGAATTGCCTCCCGGCATTCAATTTAGTATGAATACCACACCGGGAACGAATACCGGCATTCAATCTAGGATGAAGACCACACCGGCAGCCTATACCGGCATTTAATTTAGGTTGAATACCACGCCGGAACTTAGTTTCAGAAAATCCTAGGATTTTGTCATTTGTACCGGCATACATTGTAGTTTAGATTCCATGCCGGTGCTGGAGTTTTAGTATCCAGGAACTTCAGAATTATTACAGTAAATATTCGATATTTTTTTCAATGCCAGTATTAATTCCCGGCATGGGTTTTTGTTTTACGTTTATGATGGTACTAGTATTTTGTATTCTAGGAATTTTCCAAAGTGTACCGGCATCCTCGAAAACTATTTTTCAATGCCGGTACTACTTCCCGACATGTTCGATACCTTTTTTCTGTATGCCGGTAGTGATGATTCTATGTCGTAATGTGGTGTATCTATGGCGGTATTAGAAATGAAAGTTAGTTGTCTTATATTTATTTCGTGCTTCTTTTGAAATAGATCTAAAGCAAAGGAAGCCAAAGTAAAGGAGGCTAATAAAGGAAAAGCTACTGTCACTAAGAAAAAAAGGAAGGATGGTCTTGATACTCCTCAGTCTCTGCCTCCTCGAGGGAATAACAAAAAGCGTCTAGATGTTGAGACAAGAGGGGATATTTGGAAGAGTGGTCGTGATCGTGGTAAAATCGTAATCCGTGAATCTACCGGAGCTATTGAGGAGGAAGATGAGTAAGATGAAGAGGAAAGTGAGGAGGAAGACAATAAGATTGATCCAACTTAATTAGAAAACCAAAGCCAAGGGGTAGTGGAACAAGGTGGTCCAAGTCAACAACCCACACAAGGCAAGGGGAAACGCAAAGGCAAAGTAAAAGTTAAAGGTTCGCACCTTCCTCATATTGATGACATGATACCCGACCTTGAACGTGGTAAATTTTGGGGCGCATCTTCTTTTGATCCGGAGTATCTATTTGGCTACAAGGACTCATGGGCTTGTACTATATATCAGACCTATGTAAGAATTTCTTTCTCATGCATATGTATTGTTTTGTATTTATACAAAATCTCTTAATCGTATTATCTCCTAATTGTAGGATCATACGAAGGTTGTGCGTGTTTGCCGAAACCAAGCCGCAGCTGATTGGGATTTGTCTTTGGATCATGAAGAGGTCCACGCAATAGTAAAGGATTCTGGTCTATATCCTTTGGTTGAAAATTATGTGAAGCCATATATTGTGACAGTCAATTGCTTCGTCGAAAGGTATCATGGTAAAACTGATACCATGCACTTCCCGTTTGGAGAGATTACCTTGATCCCTGAAGATGCTCAGAACAATTTAGGCTTGGAAGTTATCGGCAAATCAATTGCAGAACGAGATAATCATTCTTTTGAGCTAGAATGGACGAAGTTGCACGAGCTTACTAACAAGTTGTTTGGTTGGGACTACAAAACTTCTGTGGAAAGCTTCTATGTATCTAAGGCTAGTAGGACAAAGACCATCAAGATGACCCTACCTAAGGAGAAGTTTGAAAATACGAAGGCACGAAGTTTGAAGGATGGACGGGATCCCGCACAGATTCGTTATACATCCGTTGCGTACCTTTTATTCATCTTGGGCACTAGGGTATTCCCTGACACTGGTAGCAACATGGTTAGTGCAAACTACCTTGAGTACTTGGATCCGTTGGAAGAGGTCTTTACCTATTCATGGGGCACCGTGGCAATGGAACATTTGATGGCGGAGATGAGAAGGGCCTCTAAGGCGGTTGCAAACCAATTTGTTGGGAATTTCACTCTACTCCAGGTATTTTTGTTTTTAAACTAATGTTCTTATTTATATTTTTCACATGTACCCTTATCATGAATTTAGAAACAAAATTTACTGAATTTTATATGTATCATTTTACATTTGTATAGGTATGGGCTTATGAACATTTCCCAACATTGTTCAAGGAAAACCCCTTCTTGAAGTTTATTCCCGTTGATGACCCCGAGGAGCCTAGAGTCAAGAGATACGAGTTCAACAGCCATCCGAAGCCCGGTAACGATCGTCGACTGACAGAAATGAAATTGGCTCTGGACGCGATGACTACCAAAGATGTTGTGTTCGACCCTTACAAGGAGGCTAGAGAGAACCGCCAATACATGAGGTTTTATAACATTGCATTTTACCAAGGGCCTTTGTTCCATCCAAAGGGATACGTTATGGCTGATCCTCGACGTGTGATGCGGCAACTTGGATACAAGCAATTACCTAGATGCATGACAGCCTCTACTGAAAGGTACGTTCTTGATTTTTCTCAGTGCATGACAAGTTCCAAAAAGTTGAGGGTAGTGTATGATCCAACTCCAGAACCAACACATTGGAGGGATAGGGAACCACGTCGTTTGGTAGATGCTACTAATTGGGAGATTGTGAACAACGGTGGTAAAGCCGACCCACACTATATTCATGATTACTTGGAATGGTCACATCCTATTGTCGTACGCTCGGAAGACGTCCAAGTTCCACCCCAGAAAAACCCTCCCGTTCCAACTCCTATAAAGGCACCACCTACGATGGCCCAACTTAATAAGACCGTTGGATTTCTAGTAAGTATTATTAATTACTTAGTCGTTTAATGTACACATAATCTTACATTAGCATATATATACTAATTATGTGTTGTATGTATGAAACTAGCGGCGTCGGCTTGGAAAGTTGAAGAAGATGTTAGGTTGCAAGTACGAGGAAGAAGAGTTGCTATCCCTTGAAGAAATGAAGGAAGTCGTGGAAAATCTTGATAAAATTGAAGACCCAAGTGAAAGAGCTTTGTTTGGGGAAACAAGGAAGGTGCCCGTCTTCGAGAAGCAAAAGACCTAGTGATGAACTCTATAATTGTGTTTCGTTATTTGGATGGTGGTTGTTATGTGTTGAACAATTTCAGGCTTGTTTTTGGTTGAACTGTTTAGTCGTTGGTTCACTTTTGGTTTATGATACTTTGATGAAGAACTTTAAATCTTGTCATCCATACCTATTACTTTTCCCGCGGACAGTAATTGAGAGGCACAATTTAGTTGTTTGGTTTATGTTGAACATGTTTAGATTTCTAGTAAAATGTTGTCTCTGCAAGTTTTCTTTACACGAGAAGCGTCGGCATTCAAGAGATGTCTGTTTTGCCCAAGCAATTGCTTCCTCTGGAGATTTTATTCCCTACATTAGGATAACAATGGAATATTATAAGGTTCATTACAAGCAATCCCCACATAAAGTTCTAAAAACTAGGTGAAAGTATTGTTTGGTAACATACCGGAGGAATTTTATAGTATTCGGACGTATCCGGACCAAGCGGTTTGGAATTTGTTGGACCAATGTATGTCACAATCTAAGGAATGAATGAAAAGAAAATTGAATTAGTTCAAAAAAAATTAAATTACTATGCTGGGTACTATTTCCGGCATGCTCGACGACAGTTCCGCCAAAACAACCAAAGCCGGAAACAAGTGCCGGCATTCCATAATAATGTTCCGGCATTTTGGAACTGCACTTGAAAAAGAGGAACTAATTTTAAACAGTACCGGCATTGTATTTTCTTGCACATTTATGCCGGAATACGCTATACCGGCATGCTCGTTACACAAGGTTCAAAGTCGAAAATGGGAGCCGGCATGCTCGATATGTAAGGTTTCAAGACGGTATTCAGTGCCGGCTTTGTCCATATTTCAAAGTCCACGTCGGTATACGCTGCCGTCGTGCTCGGTAATTTATATGCCACACTGGTATTTAAGTTCAAAAATATTTAACTCCTGGATGTTTTTCTTGCAGTACCGGCATGGTAAAGTTAGGAGTGAACCATGTCGGCTTGGATATTCCATGGAATATTCGGTGGTAGGTAAAAAGTTAACTGTGTGCCGGCATGGATTTGCTTAGTTGAAGACCACGCCGGCATTTGTCTCAAAATGGAGGATAATGTAAGACGGCATGGAAGTAGCATGAATACCATGCCGGTTCTAGCGGTGCCGGCGTGGTATTCATACTACGAGTATGCCGGCACCAAGCTTTTTCAGAGAAACAATGGCGGTTTCAAAAAGAAAAAAAATCAAATTTTCGAACTCTTAGCAGTGTGTTGGGGATGCTTGTATATTGAACTTGTTTACTTTCTTGGGTTGGTTCTTCAAAAAACAGTTCATGCTCACGAAAATCAAGATCCAAGGGTGTTGGTTCATCATATAATTCCAATTGTGAGTTGTTATCATTAACCGAAGATTGAAGATATGATTGTTGTTGTAGTTGATCTAAAGATTCAGCAGCTGCAATTCTGTCCTCACAATCATCTTCCATTTTCACAAAAAAATTTCCACCCAAAATTATTTTTCCCTCCTTCTACTCTTACCTCACTCACACAAATTCAAATAACCCCAAATACTTAAGATTTTCCTAATTATTATTAATCACTAAACCTGATTAGTGAGGGCTAGATTAGGAATTAAAAAAAATAATTACATAAGGGGTGACCCAGATTTGATATATGGATCCAGTTTTTGTTATGTATCTATATCCCCCAATTAGTTTTGATATCCCCCAATTGCGCATTCTTTTTTTATTATCTGGGAACTAAAAAAATGGAATGGTTGGCCGAGGTAAAGAAGGTCGACAGAGTGTATGAGGGGTGTTTTAATTAGTCCGGATTGAACTTCAGTATAAGAACCGGCCTATGTAATGAGTCGACAACGAGTTTCGCTCTCCTCGGAATATTTTTTTCTCTCCCTTTAACAAAAATCAAAACGAAAGACGGAGATGGAAAAAGAAACTAAAAACGTTCCTCTCATAAATAAAGTAGTTATATAATTCATTTTAAACCCTTCGAATTCATATAACTAATAATATTTAGCCCAACTTTTGCATTTTTTAACGAAAACCTCTTATTATTATAAGGCTTTTGTTGCCTACAAGTATGGCTTACCCTGCTTTCCTACCAGGCCCGTCCATGGGAATTCTACTAGCGTGAGTGAGAGATTTTCATTAGAGAGAAAAGAGGGTTTCAGACAACCACATACCAGGGAGCGAACTCGTGATAACCAGAACTAAACAACAAGACTCTTCCCTTGGCTAGGTTACCCATGAGGCTCGCTGGTAGGTTAGCACAGCAACCTGTTCAATTAATGTAGTAGTATGTCGTTGGAGCTTAGCTTGTTAGGCTTCCAACTAGTTTCATGTAATAATATTTAAATCTAATGGATCAAATTTTTATAATAATCTTATCTTATCTTATCTTATACTATAATAAAGAAAAGACCCCTTTTTGGTGAAGCCTTTTTTGGTGAAGCTTTTTCACATGACAATAATACCCCCATTAACTAAGCTTTTAGTTAATATTTGTATATTTACAGGAATGCCATTGTTTTAAAAATAAATCAAAAAAATTAAAACTTAAATTTCTTTAAAAATACACATCGGATTGTTGCAAAATTGATATATTTGGAAAGCTCTTTAAATTATCTATGTAATGAGTATAAACAAGGATATTAAATTTTTATTTTAAGATTTTTTTTCCCATTATTATCAAATTTGGTGTTGTTAAAATAATCCAATTCAAGCATGTGCATCGCACATGTGGCCTTACTAGTAATAATAATAATAACATGGAAGGTTAATGCGCAAAAGTTTAATGCAAAAGAACGGTCCCTAGCTCAGCTGGTCATCCCCATTCCCCAAAAGTTTAATGCGCTCCAGAAGGTCCCAGGTTCGAGTCCCCAATGGCATAATATTGCAGGAATTAACATGGAAGGTAGTGTTAGCTTGCCCCCCTTGTGACACAATCTCAGCCCCCCTCCCGCCGTTTCGGCTCCCTTGGCTAGGTTGCCCATGAGGCTCGCTGGTAGGTTAGCACAGCAACCTGTTCAATTAATGTAGTAGTATGTCGTTGGAGCTTAGCTTGTTAGGCTTCCAACTAGTTTCATGTAATAATCCTTATCCAATAATTATAGATTAAATAATAATAATAATAAATTCGTTTTAAAAAAAAATAAAATAATAATAATAATAATAAAAACGGGCACCTAGCTCAGCTGGTCATCCCCGTTTCCGAAAGATTCATGCGCTCCAGGAGGTCCCAGGTCCGAGCCCCTAATGGCGTAATATTGCAGGAATTAACATGGAAGCAAAATAATAATAATAATAATAATAATAAACTAATATTTGATAATAAAAGCCATCCATTCATCAAGAGTACAAAACAAAGCTAGGCTAAGTTTGCATGTCTGAGTGGTGGTCAGGATTTGTCCGTGGGAAAGATAAATCAAAGGTTGTGGTTCTGCTGACCACCCCCTACAACTCACACGCGTGGCATTAATTCCAATATTGTGAATGAAAAATGAATACTCAAGTCAAGATATGGAATTTCAAAAATTATAACGTGGAGGTTCGAACTCATGACCTATTGTGTCATAAGAGTGGCCTCTAACCAGTGTTCCACCTTGGATGTAATTGATAGAAAAGATAAATCAACAGTGGTGGTTTGTTCAACTTAAATACCATAATTGCTTTATTAATTAGTGTTTCACTAATTGCACATAATAAATAATCTATTCATTATAAAGTGTTAATGAATAGGTCACTCTTATGACACAATAGGTCATGAGTTCGAACCTCCCCGTTATAATTTTTGAAATTCCATTTTTTCATTCATAATATTGGAATTAATGTCACGTGTGCGAGTTGTAGGGGGTGGTCAGGAGAACCACAACCCTTGATTTATCTTTCCCACGGACAAATCCTGACCACCACTCAGACAGGCAAACTTAGCCTAGCTTTCCCTACAACTCACACGCGTGGCATTAATTCCAATATTGTGAATGAAAAATGAATACTCAAGTCAAGATATGGAATTTCAAAAATTATAACGTGGAGGTTCGAACTCATGACCTATTGTGTCATAAGAGTGGCCTCTAACCAGTGTTCCACCTTGGATGTAATTGATAGAAAAGATAAATCAACAGTGGTGGTTTGTTCAACTTAAATACCATAATTGCTTTATTAATTAGTGTTTCACTAATTGCACATAATAAATAATCTATTCATTATAAAGTGTTTTATTAATTAGTGTTTCACTAATTGCTCATAATAAATGACTAATCATTTTTTAATTATAAATATTTTCTTAATTAATTATAATACTAATCATTTTTTCTTAATTAATTATAATTAGAATTGCGTCCACAACCTATATGGGATGGGCGACAGTGATGGTGGTAGTGGTGGAGTCAAAAATTGACATTGAGGAGGCCTATTTTTTTTTTAAAAAGAAACATGTAAACTTTGGTGGACTAAACCATAAATATATATGGAGAAAGTATTATTTATAAAATAAACTAAAAAATTTATGTATTTATTAAAAATTTAAGGGGTTAGAGCCAGGTTAGTCAACCCTTGGCTCCGCCACTAGGTGGTGGTGGATAAAAAAAGTGGATTCATATGGTTTTATGGTGGTGGCGGGTATTGGTGAACAAAAACATATTATGCTAATTTCGTAACGCCACAAAATGTGTAACGTTATATTATAAAGTATAAAACGTGGTTGATCATTCTAAAACACATGTCCATTTTAAAAAATTGGTGCAATCAATTGCCATGTTATGTAATAACTAAACGAACGACACAAATCAAGATCAGAACATATGAAATTATTTATTATTGATTTGTTTATGTAAAGAGTGGTCAGGATTTGTCCTTGGCAAAGATAAATTTACCGCTGGGGTTTGTTCAACTTAACCGTTTTTAAACGTTTTATTAATTAGTCTCATTGATTGTTCATAATGATTAATTAAATTTCTATTATAAATGTCCCTTTAATAATCTAACATATATACATAATTAATTAATAAATAATTTCACTAAAAATTATATTAATTCTAATGGTGGTAGTGGAAGTAGGGTTATTATAAGCGGTGGCGGGTGTTTGTGAATGGTGGAGGCAGTAACATTACTATTGTTGAAAGAAATAGTGGCGGCGGATGGTTTGTATGGTGGTGGGTGTTGGTAATAGTAGTGTATAATAATAGTTTTTGCTTTTTAGTGAGTTTTATTGACCAAGTAAAAAAAAAATCTTCACAAAACATGCAACATTGTATTGTGCAAGATGTAATTGGTTGTTTTTAGCACGATTGATAAGGAAAAAAAACAAATATTTCGAGGATGATACCGGAACGTATAAGACAATATGATCATGACTGTTCGATCACTCGTATTATATAAAGGCAATTGGTGTACCCGCGTAAGAGAACAACATCGCTCTCTCAAGTACTATTACATTCTTTTTCTTGAAAGACCATCAATGTCGAGTTGTTTTGCGACAACTACCTACAAAGACAACAACTTTCACTCAATTCCCGATATAAAACCTTATTGACCGGGAAAATGTATTTGCATTCTAAAATATTTGTTTGAAAATTATGTTTTTTCATCAAAATCATCATAAATTTAAATTTCGCCTACGATGTTTATAGAATATTTTTTATATTTTACATTCTCAAATCACGCGACCTCTTGATGACAAATCAACAATATCAAATTACGGATCAATATGTATAGGTTTCATTCACTGGGTTAGAAGGTAGAGTAGACACAGATGGGTAGATCACACAAAGCAGAACATGACTGAGAATACTTTAATAATTTGGTCAAGAGATAAGGTCAAAAATTTAAGATTAACTTTCTATAGGACTAATTAGATCGGCTTCGATAGGAGCTGACTAAAATATGGATTAATAATAATTTTCACGTAAGACAATTGCAAAACATAGTTTGGCTAACTCTGCCTATGTAAAGAGTGGTCAAGATTTGTCATTCCTCAATTGCTATATTATGTGAGAAGAAGGTGATATCTAAGATTGAGTTATAATTCAAATCTATTAGATTCATACCATTTACAACTAGATGCCTTGAAAAAAAAATTGACGTGTTGTTATTATTATTACAGGCAAGGGATACATTGACCACACTTGCGCAAATATCTCACTTCGCAAATGATTGGTGTTGCATGTACTGTCTAGAATGCAACGAGGAATTTGAGGAAACAAGGCACCAGAAGCAGTGTCCGGAGTATTTTGGATATAGTAACTTAGACCCGGTGTAATACTTATGTTCCTTTTTTTTGTTTTCCCACAATCTATTTATTTAAGAAAAATGAACATTACAAATACATAACATCAACAAAATTAGACAGATTACGTTTGACAATAATGGCTACTGATGGTCTGGAAACGGCAAAAGAAAGGAATTGTTGTAGAAGAATTGTTGAGATATACAACAGATTACTTGATACGAATGAAAGAGTTATAACTATTTCGATTCTGAAATCACATAAAGTTCACAATAGAAGATGACATCAATTTTAAAGTTAATAACAAACATAATATGGCTAACTAAAATGTTAAAAACAAACAAGATATATAAACTTAGAAAGCCGTGGAGAGGCCAATTTTGAAAACTACAATCTTAGAAAGCAACGATCCACAATACCATAATTTTTTTTTTAATAAATATTCAACGTAGAATATGTCAACTTTTGGTGAAGGATCTATTGACAACCTATTAATTTGAAATAGGATCAGGGGTACAATATGTGTTCAAGGTTCTTTATGAGGTAATGTGTCGCCAGATTATATTCCAAGTGAAGGTAGGAACATACGGAAGTGACAAAATGTCCAAGACTTTTGAAGTTACCAAAGCCTTCGTTAAGACGAATTGCTGTGCACAATACTTTGTTGAAGATTTAATGGCAGAGGTTCGCATATATACAATCCCTTCGAAAAGGTAATGGGTACACATTTTATACATTGTCATCTAATGGGTGTTGAAAAATTACAGGAAAATCATGTCACATTGGATAGTTTGTATCATTCGTTCGGTGCAAAAAAATACTATTCTCTGCCTATTTGAAGGACCGACAACATGACCATGATAGATGAGTCAGCTGGAGCGAAATAGGAGCATGTGGAGACTTTTATGGACGATATTGATTAGTTGATTTCACTGAGATGAGCGATGCTGACGACATATTTCCAAAAAATATTTAAACTTCCATGTTCATGTAGAGCATTATCTCATTATAATTATATTTCTTTCGTTTGAGAAAATCTCCGACGGTAAAATATTAAAGGAAAAAACAAAGAATAAAAGATAGTAAAATCTCAACTATTTTTATGACAAACACATATTAAATCATAAGGAGTTGATAAGTATTCGGGACACAAATTATACGATATATTAAAAATGAACCAACGTCATGGCCCGTGCCGTAACGGCACGGGTTAAGGGCTAGTTAATGTACAAACTGATATTTGATTTTCTTAATTAAAAGCCCCTAGAGGCATTCTTTCAATAATAATAATAATAATAATAATAATAATAACGGGCCCCTAACTCAGCTGGTCATCCCCGTTTCCCAAAGTTTCATGGTAGTGTTAGCTTGCCACCCTTGTGACACAATCTCATCCCCCCAAACGCTTCAGCTCCCTTGGCTAGGTTACCCGTAAGGCTCGCTGGTAGGTTAGCACGTCAACTTGTTCAATTAATGTAGTAGTATGTCGTTGGAGCTTAGCTTGTTAGGCTTCCAACTAGTTTCATGTAATAATCGTTATCCAATAATATAATAATACTAATAAAAATAATAATAATAACGGCAGATGGATCAGGCTTTGGTCCCCTACAATACCGGTTAGCTACTCTCCCTCTTAAGGATGGCGGTCTAGGGATCTATACCATGACTGACACAGCCAATTATTGATATCTGGCTTTTCAGTTCCAAACTCAGGCAGTACAAGATATTGTCTTGCAGAATATTGCACTTGACGGACCAAGTCTCCCCTCCTAAGATGCTCTACGGACATACACTTAGGCCTGTGGTATCGCACCTTCTTCACTCAGTTTTGAGGTCACTGCCACTCCTCCCATGCACTCAATACATTCCCTGGCGGCAACCTACTTTGCATCCGTGAAGAAACAACTACCAAACTTGTTCCAGCTGTCGGCAAGAGATCATGTTCTATGGCAAAGCAACAGCATCAAACATGCCCAGGACTACCTACTTGCCATACCCATCAGTGGCCTCCACCAAACCATCGGCCCAAGACAATTTAGAAGCGTTCTATGCTACCGTCTCGGTATCCCAATTTTTGCTGATGGTACTCGTTGCACTAGCTGCAACAGGGAAATGGACATATATGGCGACCACGCCCTCCACTGCGCCAGCGATGTGGGGATCAAGTTCAGACATGACTTGGCCCATGACGTCTTTGTCGATATCTGTTTCTGTGCTGCTGTTCCGGCTCGAAAGGAGGCATCACTTGGTTTAGTTTCCGATGGGAATACAACGCTACTTCCGGCAGACCTGCTAGTTTACAAATGGGAGAGTGGTAAAGACACATGCTTCGATGTCACTGGCATCTCACCGTTCACAGGCGATATTCGATATTTTGCCCCTGGACAGGCCATTGCCAAATCCGTTCTCCGCAAACGCAACAAGTACTTACAAACATGTGAGCGTAATGGATACTGTTTTGGTGTCTTGGCCTTCACCACCTTAGGCGTATTAGGCGATGACACCGTAGCTTTCTTGAAGAGGCTCAAGAACTGTCTGGCTAACAATGATGCTACTAGTGACTCCAGGAAGATTTTTATTTCATAGAATAGGAATGGCAATTCAGAAAGGCGTTGGTGCCCAGCTTGTCGCTAGGACACCAACAAACTCCGTGTAATAGACCTTTAATCTATTTTCCTAATAAAGGCCCTCTGAGATAATAATAATAATAATAATAATAATAATAATAATAACATGGAATTAACATGGAAGGTAGTGTTAGTTTGCCCCCCTTGTGACACAATCTCAGCCCCCTCCCGCCGTTTCGGCTCCCTTGGCTAGGTTACCCATGAGGCTCGCTGGTAGGTTAGCACATCAACCTGTTCAATTAATATAGTAGTATGTCGTTGGAGCTTAGCTTGTTAGGCTTCCAACTAGTTTCATGTAATTATATTTAATTATTAAGTATAATAAAAGCCCTCTCATAGGCTAGGTATTATTATTCAGAAAGGTGTTGGGGCGCAACTTGTTGCGCGCCTCCCAGCCAAATCTTTGTCATTAGACGTTTGCCTTCAATAAAAGCCCCTGTGGCATCTTTTTATAATAAAATAATAATAATAATAATAATAATAATAATACTAATACTACACATATATAGACCGACAACAAGAAGCAAAATCAAAGAGCTGAAAGAAATGTCCTATGTCTATTATACCCCGCAAACTGATGTGTGGATAACACTTAAAGCTTGTCTCGCAAGAACTCAAACCTGGGTACAACAAGACCCTCAGCAAAGATGCCGACAACTCGTTGATTTGTTGAATGATAGGTTGCAAGTGCAACAGAACTCTTATTGTCACAAGAAATTGATGGTGATTGGTAAAAATACATGAAGATCTTTTACATACCCATAAAACTTTTGCAGCGGTGTGAGCAAGACAACAATTCTTGGCTTCGGTTGATGAATGAGATACTGCGGATTGTTTCTTAATTTAGTAATCATGAAATGGGGTTGTAGCCGAAGAAAATGTAGCGACAACTAGTTGACCTCATGTCTACAGACTACCTACCTAATCGGCATCGGAAAAATCACTTATAAGAATTTCAAATTGGAACTTAAATTGTTATGGAGGCTGATGGTTCCATAGACCTACTCATGATAATAATGTTCACCAAATTAGTTAGGTGGTGTCCTAGTGTCATCTTAAAGGTCTAGATTACCCTTCTATCTTTAAAGGACTAAATTACCCTCATCATATCCCTTAAAAAGACTAAATTACCCTACTGTATATTTAAACCAAATCAATAATAAATTAAAAAAAAAACTAAAAATTAAAATCAGTTTTTTTTTCATCTTTTCTCTTCTCTTTCAGTGTTAACTGTTCTTCTCCATTAGTTTTCTTTTCAAACCCTTAAACCACTGGCATGAGTTATTTAAGGCAGGAGTTATTTTTTTGTGTTCGAATTAGGTTAGGTGCATTTAAATTTAAGTTAAATTTGGGTTGCATTTGGGGTTACGGTTGGTTATTCTTCAATTACCAACGATACACTCAATTTCTGAAGGTGTTACGGTTGGTGATCGAAGAAATACCAACCGTAAATCCTAAAAAACTATTTGAAATATCCAATTACGTTTCATTTTGTAACCGTAAAATTATTTATGGTTGGTTTCGATTTTAATAGTATCAACCGTAAAAAACTCCTGAGTAAAATAATTTAAGTTTTGAGTTTGATTACGGTTGGTTTTGACTTAAATGTTGTCAACCGTAAATAGTTATGGTTGGATACTAACAATAGACAACGAACCGTAACTTACGATCAGCTTTGACTTAAATGGTATCAACCGTAAACAGTTACGGTTGGATACTAGCCATCAACAAACGAACCGTAACTTATTTACGGTTCGTCTCGCAGGACAACAATCCAACCATAACTGGTTTGTAATTGGGTTTTTCCCAATCTAACAAGCTACGGTTGGATTTTCTTCAAATACTAACCGTAAATGGCCCTTATGGTTGGCTTATATGGATAAATGCAACCGTAAATGGCCCCTACGGTTGGCTTCTAAGGTTAATTCTAACCATAAATTTTCCTGAAATGGACATTTGAGCTAAGAGATCAACCATAGTAGGATCTCCTTGCGGTACTGAAATCACTCATTTTGGTTGAGTAAATCAAAATCCAGGTTTTTGAAATAAATTTCAAAAAAAAAATACTCTGTATTTTATCTCTTGACTAAACCCAATTCTTAATCTGATTTAATTTTTCAATAAGTATGAAAAAAGTTTATTAATCTAATGATTAGCTTATTAAATTACTAACAAATAAGGGCTTTTTAGCCGTTATGAAAAACATATAAATAAGGGGTTTTTGAAATTACTAACTGGTGACCCTTTTTGTCTTATTATAGCAGCACCTCTAATGGAATCATCAGCCCCTATAACAGGTTACAAGAAAAATGAGAATCGTTCAATTATTTTGAGGAAATATATAATCAGTAAATTAGTTCAAATGGAAAATAGATATTAGTAATAATACATGCATAAATATATCTTGGAAAGTGTCCGACAGTTGAGTTGATCATATATTTACCGGGGTTTAAATCCCACTTATACCGGGGGTGGAAGATTTAGCTTTGTTTCTATATTTATTTATTTTTGCTAGAAAAGATTGAAATATATTGATGAAAAGGGAGATTACATAGTAGAATTGAGGAATGCAGGGATATGACCCATCTATTCTCTAGAGGTTCTAGACCTTCTACTAAATTTTGCCTCTAGATCAGCCATCACTATATGATTCCTTCGCAAAAATTCGAACTTGACAAAATTAAAACTGGAAGTAATTGTCTTACAATCATCTAGGACTGAATTATTATACCTATACAATTGGTTATTGGAATTAATGGAGTCAATGACTGATTTAGCATCACTCACAAAACAGACTTTCTCTAGACTTTTAGCTTTAGCCTACTTCACTGTTTCAAACAATTCCAGGCTTTCCGCTTTATCAAAATTTCTCAATTTCCCAGCTTTGAGTTTGCATCCAAGAAATGAGCATGCAATATCATTTCATACCAAACCAATGCCAGATAAGTTAGTGTTTTTGTCAAAAGAAGAATCACTAGATATAATGTGGCAATCATGTGGCAGAGATCTAATGACATTAGTAAGGTTTTTATCTTCTAAGGGAACATGCCTATTTGAATCATGGGAATCAGGATTACTCAAGTACATCTCTATGTCATTGACTAGCTTAAGAGCAAGTCTGGCAGTAGAGTGATGATTAAGGTTTTTCCCTTGAAAAGCACAAGAAAATCTTTCTTTCCATATGTAATTGCAGGAAATCCTACAATACACACCTCACAAGAATTCATACTATATAACACATATTTAAGATCAATAATCAATCTTTTTATTAATTGAGTTAGAAATTTTACAAGAAGGAATTGAAATCAAGAATATAGTTGTTATTCTAAACTTTCTCTCTCCACTAAACTTTCTCTTAAAAGAAGTGAAAAGGAGAAGATTTACAGTAGCAGAAACGGAAGTTACGGAGAGATGTTGAAGAAAGGTTGCTGAGAAAACAAGAAGGAAAGTAAAAAAGAAGAAGAGAGGAGTAAGAAAAGTATATGTAGAGAGAAAGTTTAGTGGAGAGAGGAAGTTTAGAATAACAATTATATTCTTGATTTCAATTCCTTCTTGTAAAATTTCTAACTCAATTAATAAAAAGATTGATTATTGATCTTAAATATGTGTTATATAGTATGAATTCTTGTGAGGTGTGTATTGTAGGATTTCCTGCAATTACATATGGCGCTAGAAACAGGGATTGAAGATTGATATTGTGATTGGAAAGAATTTGGAATAGTAGATAAAGAATTTCAACAACTCACCAAGATTGAAAAATGGTTAGAAGAAGACATGCATCAAAACAACCAATAACTGTTAGAAGGAGTAGGAGACTTGCTGGACAAAGGAGAGACGAGATGGGGAATCTTCACGAATGAATACAAGGAACAGTGGAGAAAATCTATTTCAACCGCCAATTCAACGTGCACCAGTACAAAATAGAACTGTGGATTATGACAGAGTGAGTGTACATACTTGGAGGTCAGATTCCGTAGATGAAATGAGAGAAGAACAGCAATTATGAGGCAATGGACAAGAGGAGAGAGACCAAGAAGTAATTGGAGGAATAATTCATGGAAATGAAGAGATTGCAGCATTAGAAGAATTGAGGCAAACAATACATGAAGAAAGGCGGTTAGAAGCAGAAGAACGTGCGAATATGCCAAGGCAAAATCATGAGTTAAGGATGGAAAACATGAGATTACAAAATAGAAGGTCAAGAAGCACTACAAGATCAAGTTCAAGATCAGTTAGAGAAGAAATAAGACAAAATTTACCTATAAAAAATGCTAATGAAGAAACTCGAGAGGGAATACAAAATCCAGGCGAAGAATGTCGCGAAGGAAGAGAAATAATAGAAGATCGTTATATCCAACGCGCAAAAACTCTTCAAAACAGGCAAGTTGATAGAAATCAGGGAAATAGATACCGTCAGGGGCGAAATAATCAAGATGGCGAAGAAAATCAGGAAGAAGGAAGAAGAATATTACATGGGAGAGAAATACAAAGAAATGAACAAGCAATTGAAGACGAAATTGAAAGACACTACGCTGAACAAACACATCTAGCTCGCGAGAGGGAAAGACTGAGTGCAGAAGTGGAGGAACAAGAGCTATAAGAGGAAATTCGCCAAAACAATCATGATAATCGAGAAATAAGACGTGAGCGAAATCGCAACAATAGTAACATCAATGAAGAATATGATAGAGTACAAAGGAGAACTGAAAGGCGGCGAGGAAGAGAAAATAAGAGATGTAATGGTGTGCGAATTCATTCATGAAAGAAATGAAAGAGAAGATCGCAGAGAAAGACGAGAAGAAAATGATGAACAAGAAAGTCAAAATAGAGATGAACGTAGGGGAAGAGAGGCGGAGTTAAAAAGACCAATGGATCCAAATTCTAGCATAAATGAACAAATTTTGAGAGAGTTAGCGGAAACGAGAGGAATGATAAATAATAAAAGAGAAGGAGATAAGAGACAATTGGATGAAGCCATAGAAGAGGCTGCGAAAACTCCATTCACACAAGAAGTACAATTAGGAGGAATACCCCCAAAATGCAATTTACCTGCGTTAACCAGAATTTTTGATGGAACAACTTGTGCAGTACAACACATCAAAGCTTATGTGAAATGTATGCTACAATGGGAGAACCATGATGCAATATTATGCAAATATTTTGCATCAAGTTTAATAGGAGAGGCCTTAAAATGGTTTGAAGGTATGCCAAAGAATACTATAACATCTTTCAACCACTTGCAAGCTATATTTTTAGGGGCATATATAAGTAACAATTCCTCGCGACCTGGCATTGAAGATGTATTTGGGTTGAAGCAAAGGGTTGGCGAAAGTTTGAAGCATCTAACTGTGAGGTGGAAGACAATGTGTAGTGATATGGCAGGTTGTGTGGACGAAAGATATCTCATTCTGTCATTCATCAATGCTATGTTCGCAACCAAACTGTTATACATTCAAATATTCAGAATCAAGAATACAATTACAATGACTGAGTTGCGAGAAATTCAGGAGGAGTATATTGCTCTTGAGGAAAAACAGAATGAGATGGAATCATACCCCATTGCGAACACAAGTTCAAAAGCAGCGAATGCAAGTTTGTTACCTAAGTTGATAAATACAGTGGCGAGCACCTCGCAAGGGCAACAAGAGAGGATAATGGGATATAATCAGCAAAAGCTAGTAGCTATGGGGAGTCGTGATCAAGAAGAATTCGAGAGAGAGAGAGAAACTTCTATAGCCGGGGTGGAAAATAACAAAATCCAAAGACTTGATCATCCGCAAGAAACTTATGGAGGTCAGAGGCAAAACTATCACAGAGGACAGCGAAGTCACAAGATAATATCGGAAGAAATCAAAATTCCACCTTTGAATGCTAGTGTGGAGAAGATATGGGAAGCTATAATCCTAATGGAAAACATACCCGCACCATGGAACATGGGGAGTGAACCACCTCCAAGCTACAGAAGTAATGAATTTTGCTCTTATCATCATTTCCATGGACATACAACAAATGACTGCAGAAATATAAAGAGAATCATTCTCAGGATGATAGAGCAGGGAAAATTAAATCACTTTCTAGTAGGAAAAACGCAAACTCAAGCATTACCACCTCCTCCAGATATTCACAAGCCAAACACAGCAAAAGAAAGAGAAACATTTGTGATTGAAGTTTGCGCAAATGCAAAGAATCTGTTTTGTAACTCTATCGTACACTCATACAAGACAATTGAAGATTTTCACGATAACACTCTCAGCAGGGTTTTCGCAAGAGATGCCGATGATAGAGAAATAATGAATATTGCGAAGACATCTCCACTGGAAGAATGGCAAATGCAGACTATCTCTTTTATCGCAGAAGATGTACCTAAGGGTGGAGAAATGCACGACAACCCATTAGTGGTAAGATTGGAGATTAACCCAAAACCTAGCGAGGATGAAGATGATGACGCTGAGAATTCATGGGCAATCAACAGAATCTTGATCGATATTGGAAGTTCTGTGAATATCCTTTTTCATCACACTTATAAAACTATGGGAGGGAAAGATGAAGATCTAATACCTTCAATTTACAAAATCTATGGTTTTAACGGTACTGCAAATAAGCCCAAAGGAGAAGCTCATATGTGAATTCCACTAAAAGGATTATCTTCTGAAATTTTATTATGTGTAGTCAATGTGGAGTCACCATATAACGCATTTATTGGACGACCTTGGTTACATGAGATTCTAGGTGTGGCATCGACTTTCCATCAATGTATCAAATTTCCTCATCCTAGTGGTATTGGCATCATAAAAGGAGATTGGGTTGAAGGAAAGAAGTGTTATGAAATTGATGTAGAATCTTGTGAAGAAAGAGCTGCGAAGAAGAAGAATTGGAAACACAACATCAAAGATAAACAAAGAGTGAAAGACTGATGGTAGATACAATAGAACACAGAGAAGAAGAAACTTTCCGAAGCCAAGGCATATTGAAGATATGAAGTGGCGAAGGCTTCGCAACGGACAAGAAAATGATGAAAAAATTCAAAAATACAGAGGCAGAAGTAGCAGGAGTAAGAGACTTAAAGAATGAATGTACTTGTCGACTACCGAAGTAGAAATTGGGAGGTGAAAGAAAAATGTATGATTGGATTGATCTTAAAAAAAAAAAAAAAAAAAAAAAAATTATGAATAACAGAGATGAGATTGCGAAAAAGAACTGATATGCAGAAGAAGAAAATATATATTATGAATGATAAAGATGAGATTGCGAAATTATAAAAGAGCTTATATGCAGAAGAATCAACAAAATAATCAGACAGAGGCGAACCTACTATGGCGTACACCCTAGTTCGCGAAATCAAAATTTTGCAAGAGGCAAATGTAAGACCTAAAGTGCGTCATAGAAGGGGGTACCTATTGCATGGCTCAGGGAAAAGGTTACACCGCCCCTGGAACCTGAGTCATGGAGACTTGGGGTCAATAAAGCCCATCCAGGAGAGGTACCTTGGATTTTCAATCTAAGCTTATGACTTAGATTGGACGACCGAGGGTCTCTTCTAAGGAGTCAGCATTTGACCAAGGCGTCGAGGTACACGGTTGAGCCAAGAGTGCCTGGGGCATTTGAAGTGTCTCGGCCATTCTTGGCAAGTCTTGGCTTATGCTGCACTCGGCCCGAAGAAAACTCCACTTAGGGTGCAGTCTCGTAACCATATGCCCTATAGGCAAAAGGGATAAGAGGCTGCGAAAACAACTGGTTGTTGTTAAGACCGGATGGGACGAGCTATCCTTGTATGGCAGAAGTACGCATCCTTGAAGGGTCAACCAGGGGGATGATAAGGGCGGCACCCTCCATTAGGGAGCTGATAAGTGTCTTAAGACGCAAATGTCATGAGGCTTTATTTTCGCAAGGAAATTTAGGTTTTTCATATTTGTGCGACAATCCTGAAGAGGCAATAATACAAAAGACAAAGATAAGACGAGATCAATGGGTCAGTACATGAAAGTGTAAGGACGTCCTGCGATCTCGTCGCAAGACGGCAATGTCATGGGGCTTTATTTTTCGCAAGAATTTTAGGCCTGTCATATTGTCGCAACAAAAATTTCAAAGAAAAGAGTTAAGGCAAGATCAATGGGTTTTTGCATGCAAATGCAAAGACGTCCTGCGATTTTGTCGCAATGACAAGAGGTGGCGCAATAAGACCTTTAACTAGGAAGGCAAAATAATACCACGTAAGAGAAAAAGAAAAAAAGGAAATCTTGGAAGAAACCAAATTTCCTTACTTGCGAAAATTCAGCAGCAACAGCTGCGATATTGAGGCATGAATACATATCATTGTTTGAAAATAACTTGCTCAATCTTTCATTTGAATGCAAATAACAGAGGCAAGTATGGGAATGTATGGAACAAAAACATGTTATTGGTCTTCATATGATAGATTTACGCACTTATAAAATGAAAGGTTGATAACATATTGATTAATTATATTGCAAAAAAGAATTGCTCATTTAACATGTGCAGAAAGGAACAACAAAGGTAGAGCTTGTATTTGAAGGCCCAAGAAATTCGCAGGAAAAGAGTACAAAAACAGAAGATTAAAAGAATGAATGTACAGATATTACAAAAAGAGAAGAAAGAAAATATAACTATTTCTCGTCTGATTCTTCTTCTTCATCATCTTCGTCAGATCCTTCTACTCCTTCATCTCCATCAGATTCATCTTATTCGCTAGAATCACTATCAGAGATATCCAGAGAAGGCACATTCTTGGGGATTTCTTCAAGAAGGCATGGATATGCAGAATGAGGGATACTATTGTCGTCGCAGACCATTTTAATAGTCTGATTGCGAAAAAGAGTAGCATCGTTCTTAAAATTCGCAACAGTAATCTGTAGTTGCTCCTTCAACAAAGAATATTTATCATCTCGAGAAAAAAGGTTCTTTGCGAGATGCTCCTTCTCAGACTCAAGTTCTTCAATTCTTTTACGAAATCTCTCTTCATCTCCTGCGAATATGTGACAATGAATCAGCAACTTAACAACAACTTCATGAAAGACAAATAGTTAAATAGAGAATAAAAATTAACAACCTTCTCTGTCAGAAATCATATCCCTAACCAAAGCCGTATGCTCAGCTTGAAGGCTAACGTTAACACCTAAATTATTTCTGGCATCATCTATAACTTTCGCAGCCCAAGCGAATTCATCGTCATTATTTATGAGAAGAAGGGAGCGAATTTGATTCTGTCTTTCACTAAGTATAGCATTTTTGGGATAGATTCATCTCGTTCAATTTGAACCTCAAGAATAGTCTTTTGGAATTTCGCTAATTCTTGAGCAACTTGACTAGCGATGCGATCTTTGTCATCTATGAGATCACTGATTTTGGTTCTTAAAGTATTAATTTTCTCTTTAGAATTAAGATAGAGAAGCTTAAATTGATTGGCTAAGCCTAAGCTAGATCTATGATCAATTTCTAAGAGGCGAAATTTGGATTGAAGTTCATTTAGAGGAAGAGATTTAATCTTGTCATTTGAAAAACTATTCAAAGAATTGTTGAGGTGATCAAGAAGGGCATTGTTATCCATAGGGCCAGGGAACGAGTGAAGAAGAATGGCTTCATCAGAAAGATTATAAACGTCTGCGAAAATGGTAAATCAGATGAGGGAAGATAATGAGAGAATAAAACAAAGAAAAAAAAAGTTTCATACCATAAAGTTGTTGATTGGCACTTTGAAGACTAGATATCTTATTCTTCTGAGTGGAGAAATCAGCTTCTAATTTCTTAGTTTTCTCGCGAAGAGTAGCAGCTTCAATTTCAAATTCTTCATTTCTCTTGCGAAGAGTAGCAGCTTCAGCTTCCAATTCTTCATTTTTCTTGCGAAGTTGAAGATTCTTCTTTTCGAGAATACTGCGCCTTTTCTCAAGATCTGAGGCAACAACAAAGGAAGCTCTCCCGGACTGTAAAGAAAAGTAAAGAAATTATCAAGATATAACTTAAAATCAAAATTATGAAGAAATAAGGGAATCAAAACATACCAAGACACCAAGCGAATTTAGAAAGCTAGGAGTCACTGATCTTGAAACCCCATGAATAGAATCATCACCCTCTAGCAAAGGAGCATCGCAGATAGTCGCGAGAGCTTTACATGTACTAGAAAGACGATCATCTCCAATACCTTGCATGGAGTCAGAGAAGATGCTGGACAGTTGGGCCATAGAAGATTCAGTTGGAAAATCATCATTTGCGAGAGAAATATCAACATCATCATTATATTCATCATCAGAGCTTTCGCTGGACTGAATCTTTCGTTTCTTCGAAGGTGGGGCTGTAGACTTCCCCCTGCGAATAGAACCTTTACCCTTGCCTTTGGTCTTCGCAACCTTAGAACTTTCTTCTTCTTCAGCAACTTCAGCACCAATCTTCGCACATGAATGAAGATAAGAAACAGAGGCAACAATATTATTAAAAATAATAAAGAAAAGTATTTCTTACTTCATCCGTGATCGAACGGAGTGCTGCTAGGGTACTTGCCTTAGCATTTCTTTTGTAGCTCTTTCTCAACTTGATAATCTGAAAATTTCGCAAGATTAATAGGTATAAAAAGGAATGAAGATTATAAACTGAGCGAAATTTAGGAAGCATACCTCTTTTGATTTCTCGGGCCAGTTAAAAACCCAAGGTTGATAATTGGCGAGATTGCAGGGAGCACTTTTGAACCTGAAATATAAGGTCCTTTCAAAACTAGCGGAAAGACGCACCATCTGTCGTCTTTAGAGTGACGAGGAACATTGTTCTTGCCAGAATGCCAGTTGATATCCTGCATGAGTATTTTGTCGCTGGCTACATTTTCTCTTCTCTTCAAACGAGCACCCCAGCGAGTTCTATCATTCTTCATGTTTATTACTTCATAGTTTTCGAAGAAGCTCTCTACTGTATACTTTTCAACGAATATCTCTAAGTCCACAAATTTAGGATCTCTGACTTCTTTTGGGTAAAGAGACCCCTTACCAGCACCCCGGTTGGCGAACTCAAGCATTAAGCGGATACAATCCCCGCTCAGTTGGTAGATGGCACGCGAGAATTTCGCATGAGCAAGAATTTCATAAAATAAGGGAAGATCAGGGTCATAGAGAGAAATGGGAAGGCCATCGAGAATCTGACCTAGCGAAATTATGATTTCCTGATCATCACAATGATGATCAGAAAACAGTTTGGCAGAAAGAATGGATTTAGATTCTTGATTGGGAATGGTGGTTAATACGAAACCCTTCTCTTCGAAATCTTTCTGCACTTTGTCCAGAGAAGTTTCATATTTACGACCAACTGGAGGCATTTTCAAAGTATGGGAATGAAGAGAAACTGAAGATCAAAAGAAGTGAAAAGGAGAAGATTTACAATAGCAGAAACGGAAGTTACGGAGAGATGTTGAAGAAAAGTTGCAGAGAAAACAAGAAGGAAAGTAAAAAAGAAGAAGAGAGGAGTAAGAAAAGTATATGTAGAGAGAAAGTTTAGTGGAGAGAGAAAGTTTAGAATAGCAATTATATTCTTGATTTCAATTCATTCTTGTAAAATTTCGAACTTAATTAATAAAAAGATTGATTATTGATCTTAAATATGTGTTATATAGTATGAATTCTTGTGAGGTGTGTATTGTAGGATTTCCTGCAATTACACCATATGCTCCATGCAATTGAAAAAATACCCCCTGTTGTCACCTTCAAATTATCATCAGAGAGCCACTTATGGACCCATTCTTGCATATTAATATGTACGGCACAATCTTGTTCAATAATATTTGCATAGGGAGTATGAGACCAAACAACCTTTGAAAAGGAACAATGAAAAATGATGTGTTCAGGAGATTCAATGACACCAGAATTACACATATTACATGAGGTATCATGGCCATTGGAGAATCTAGCAAGAACAGATTTAGCTGGCAGAATATTTTCATGGGATCCATACAAAGATCTGAACCTTAGGGAGGATAGGTAATTTCTACAAAAATCTATAAACAGGGTTACTACACTGAGGGTTGTTCATATAAGCATTTTGACCAGATATGAGTTTATAGGCTGATTTAACAGTAAACTGGTCATTCTTAGTGTATGGTCAGATAAGTCTATCACATCCTGATAATGGGATCCTAATACCTAGTATATTACTAGCATTATGGTATGTGAAGAAAGCATTAACTAGTTCAAAATTTCAGGTTTTAGTTTCTTTATCAATAAGATCAGCAACAGTAATGTTAGGATTCGGATTAGAAACAAACTTGGGATCACAAGCATTTGGAATCCAATTATCAGCAAAAGCATAAATACAATCACCATTCATAACCTCCCATATGGAATTGTGTATCATAACCTCAAGACCACGACTAATACTCCCTAAACCCAAGAAAAATCTACCTTCTTAGCAGCATACATGGGGTGACAATTTTTGAAATACTTACACTTCAAGATAATAACCCAAATAACATCAGGATTATGAATAACATTCCAAGCAGTTTTGGTTAAAAGAGAAAGGTTAACATGCTTAAGGTTACGGAAGCCTAAACCCCCTTGATATTATGGGTACAGATTCTTGGCCAACCCCTAAGATAAATCCCCCCAGCTTTGGACTTGCCCCACCAGAAGTCTCTTTGAGTAGACTCCATATTATTAATGATATTATCTGGAATAGTAAATGTGTTCATAGTGACTGATACTCGGGGCATCCTTAGTGACTTTTAACCCATGAATGAGATGACCATTTTCTGCATGAGTAAGATATCTAGAGTAGGATTCCATGACAGTGATGAACATGTATGGACAAGGGATCTCCTTGCCTCAGACCCCTTTTTGGTCTATAAGTTTTGCATGGATAGCCATTTATCATAATGGAAATACTAATAGTACTAATGCATTGATGGATTAGATCACAACAGTGTTCCGAAAACCCAAAAGCTCGAAGGATATCTCTAAAGAATTCCACTCCGTCGAAGGCCTTAGACATATCAAGTTTAAGGCCCATGACACCCCATTTGTCCTTTTTCCTTTTCCTTTTCAATGTGTGAACCATCTCATGAGCAATAATAACATTATCTTGTATATGTCTCTCTGGGACATAAGCATCCTGAAAATGGGTTTATCATTTTGCTCATTTTAAAGAGGCTTCATTCTATTTACAATAATCTTGGAAATGATTTTGTAACTAGAATTCCACAAAGAAATCGATTTAAAATGGGAGAAACGACACATAAAACTGTATGGACTAGAAGGATTATTAATTTTGGGGATTAGAGAAAGGAAAATGTGATTCATCTATTTTAAATGATGACTAATTCCAAAATATAGTGAGGGTGTAGTGGGAAAAGAGTCAAAGAAGCTATTAACCCATTGAAAAGAAAGACATCATCTATTAAGAGATCAATATTCTCCTTATAAAACCCAAGGAGAAAACCAGCTGGTGAACAATGGACAAGGAGAACAAGGAATGAATGGAGAAATCGGCGTTAGAAAGATTGGACATGAGGAGAGACGGCTAGAGCGGAAAAGCGAGCAAACTTGACAAGACAAAATCATGAATTGAGGATGGGAGTCATTTGGTTAATTGTATCGATAATTTCCTCCTTAATAACTAGCCTAAGAATATTTAAATTATCACATTACCCAAAGAGAGATGGAAAACAAGGATCAACACAATTAAGAATTCTTAAGAGAACTAGCCGAAATGAGAGGATTATCGAACAATAGAAGAGAAGGAGGAAGGAGACAACCGGACGAAGCCATCATCGCAGAAGCCAAGAATCCCTTCACGCTAGAAGTACAAATGGGAGGAATACCTCCTAAGTGCAATCTACCCGCATTAACCAACATCTTTGATGGAACAACCTGTGCGATACAACATATTAAGGCTTATATGAGATGTATGTTACAATGGGAGAACCATGATGCTATATTGTGCAAATATTTCATGTCGTCAAGCTTAATAGGAGAAGCACTAAAGTGGTTTGAAAGTCTACCAAGGAATACAATTACATCATTTCACCATTTACAAGCCACATTGGTTTCTATAAGGATTAGAAGATGTCCCAATGGAACAAATTAAGATGCCTCCCACGAATGCTAGCGTTGAAAAGATGGGAAGCTATACTTGTGATGGAAAATGTACAAAGACCTTGGAATGTTGGAATGGAACCACCGCCAGAGATAGAAGTCATGAGTTTTGATAAAAAGAATTATTCTCAGGATGATTGATGGGGAAGTGAATCACTTTCAAAGGGAGAAGAAACAGGTCAGACAACCAAGGGTTTCAAGATCGATAGCCCGTTGGTTGTAAAACTAGAGATTAAAGAAACCAGTTGGAGAAGATTGAGGCGTAAGCTTGTTGGGCGATCAACCGATTCTAATCGACACCTAAGTTGGTGAATATTCTCTTCTACCATACTTACAAGACGATGGGCGGAAAAGATGAGGATTTAATTCCCTCGACATACAAGATATATGGCTTTTTTCGCAAAACAAACCAAAAGGAGAGGTTCACATGAGAATACCTCTACAAGGATTATCCAACGATATTTTATTCGTGTGGTTGATGTGGAATCTCCATACAATGCGCTGATTGGGAGGCCATGGCTTCATGAAATTTTAGGAGTCGCGTCAACATATCATCAATGTATTAAATTCCCACATCCAAATGGCATTTAAAGGTTGATATAGAAAACGCGAAGAAAGAAGTGCCAAAAGAAAGGGTTGGAAGCAACATGAGAAATGAACAGAGAAAGGAAAAACTAATGGTAGATGCTATAGAGGTGAGGACTCGAACGTACCCCGCGAGGTGAATGCTTGACCAATATTATAACAATGAAGAAGCAAAAGATATGAGGAACAAAAGGCCTACACCCTAGTTCGCGAATAACATTTCGTAAGAGGCAAATGTAAGCCCGTTATCATGTTTGAGAGCAATAATACTAACGCGAGGGTAAGGCGAGATCAATGGGTCTTTGCACGAAAGTGTACGGACGTCCTGCGATTTCGTCGCAAGACGGCAATGTCATAGGACTTTATATTGATCCGCAGAGGCAAAAATACTTGAAAAATGATGATTAAAATGCTTTCGGAAATAAGAAGCAAGTAAGGTATAATAAGCAACCTTCTCACCAATAGGATATCATATCTTTTGTATTGGAGATGGGGAGATATGATTGTATACATACCAAGGATCCAAGCGCATTCAAGAAGTCGGGAGACATAGTTTACTCCATTGAAAGAAATAATCTTATTATTAATTTTGGGGATTAGCAAGATAGAAAGAAAGGAAAATGCAAGGATGATTCATCAAGGAAGAATATATAAGGACCATTTAAATGATGTCTTTGGAATGACGAGGAGAGAGTCAAAATGAGTAATTTATCTTATTAATCTCGCATTCATCATAGTTATCACCGAGTAATTTTCAAAAAGTTTTCCACAGTGACTATTTCGGGATTTTTCTATTAAGAGATCAACCGCACTTAATTGATAAACAGCCCGAGAGAATTTTTCTCCAAAATTTCATAAAATAAAAACCGAGATTGTACAAGGGAATAGGAAGTCCCGAGAGAAAAATCCATTGATGATCGAGAAAAGATTTACGGAAAGAATGGATGAGGGTTCTTGATCGGGAATGGTTGGGGTAAAACCCTTCTCGTGCAACTTCTCGTTGAACTTCTTCAAAAAGAAGTTTTGTATCCACGATCGATGGAGTCATTTGGTTAATCGGAAGGAGAGAATCAAAGAAAAGTTGCAGAGACAAACTAAAAGATGAAAAGAAGGGGAAAAGAAAATTATATATAGGGGAAAAGATCGAGAAAAACAAATTTAATTTCCTCGTGTCAAGAAATGATAGTAATAATCAAAATCCGTGTAAAAGTACAAAACTGAAGATAGCAACAATATTGTAAAAATCTCATGGTACTCTTCCCCCGCTTAGGAGAGATAAGAATGATAATATTTAAATTATCACTTCATCAACAAAGATCGAGATTGCTACAACAACGGATTTTTCCTTCAAGATCGGCAATATCAAGGAAAAAGAGGCAAGATGTAGGATCAATTAAGAATTACCGCGAGGGGAGCCCAGAAAACTAAAATAAACGACGCGATGGTTTCGAGGGTTAAGAAGTGTATAGTTGTACAGGACATTCGCGAGACATTCCCAGAAAATAAAGGATAGCTTATTTGTCATCCAAGATGTCTGAGAGGGGAGATCTTTTTAGGATTGTGAGGCAAGTCATTAGGAGAGAGAAAGAGAGTATTTTGCTTGCTAAGTGTAATTCTACTTTTCCCGTAGAACTCATGATTTACCAAAAAAAGGGTTTCTACAGAAGGATTATTAATTTTGGGGATTAGAAAAAGGAAAAAGATCTATTTTAAATGATGTCTAGAGTCAAAGAAGCTATTAACCCAGACATCATTTCAATATTCTCCTTATAAAACCACCATCGGGCCCGGGCCAGTCCGGAGTCATTTGGTTATCATAATTTTTGAGAATATTTAAATTATCACTACCTGAGATACAAGGATCAACACAATTAAGAATTTCAGGGTTTCTATAAGGATTAGAAGATGTCCCAATGGAACTGAAGTGATTTACCAAAATTAAAATGCTTATCTTGATTAAAATTGGCATAAATATGGTAAAACCCTGTATTTCTATCAAAATATTTGAAGAACTCTTGTCTAGATTTTTGGGCATAAAAGTCCTATATGCAAGGCTAAGATAGTTGTGGTAATTTACACGGAGGGAAAAGGTAATTTTTAGTTTGTTACCAAGGGTTTATAAATCAGCAACCGATCAAAATTACGTGTAGTTAAAATAATGAAAGAAAAAACATTCAGAAGCGCAACAACCGACTATGTTGAAGCAGCTGGTCTTAACTTCAGCATACTCATCTTTTTTCCGAGTAGTCGGAGGCTCCGGCGAGTACTCTAACCCAACTGAAACCTTCAAAATTGTACTCATCCGCTACTGTTTGAATCAAATTACTAACTTTCTCATCTTCAGACATAAAAACAGGAACGTTTTGGGTAATTGATGAAAACTTAAACTTGGCCACAACCTTCGCAATGAAAAATTGCTTCTCAATTTCATCCATTGTTCTCACCAACTTCTTCGAATTTTCATTTGTTAAGGAAGAACCAACAGATTCAACAATAGTTGGAATGACACTAAACACCACACTTTGTTCTGGTTCTTTCCCAAAGTAATCAACCATAGAATCAAGACGATGAGATATTTGATTTGATTTGATTTATTTATTATTATTTTTGGATAATCAACATATTTCAATTCACTCAGCTCAAAATCGTGATTACATGTTTGCTTACAAGAATAACAAATGAAAATTTGATGATTAATGAACGATGAGACATTTGATGATAATTTGTCACTTCTTGTTGCATACGAACCATATTACGTGCATGAATTCGTATTTGTTTCCTATTTTCCTTTTCGATTACATTTTTTATCTTAAGATTTTCGGGTTCCACTTCTTTCTCACGTTCATTAGCTAGTATCTTTAGATTCTCCGATAAGGACCACAACTCTTCAGTTTTGTTTCTCGATTTCTCTAAACGTTTTCTTTCTCAAAATCGATTGATCTTTCCAAAATGCTTTCTTTTTAGAGCAGTGCTATCCAACAACAAAAATGATAGCACTCAAAGCTATGGCAGCTAAAACTGAAGCAGCAAAGGCCGCCGCAACTTCCCATGCTCACCAACAACGAAAAGGATTTACAGAATCGGCGATGCAACATCCAGCCCTTGGAATTCCGACAACGAACGATCAGAACCAGAATCTGCCAACTACACAGCCAACGCCCCACATGTGGAATTGCAGTTGCTAAGTTCCGAACCGCCCCACCCCTTGATCCAAGCAGTTGATGAAGATCAAACTATGGCCGTCGGGGGGGGAAGGGACGGGTCGGAACTCCGAACCAAGGATCGAATCATTCCCCCCAATTGATAGCAAAGCTCGAGGAATTGAAGAAAAACCAGAAGACATATGCAGAGGCTGTGGCATTATTAGCTCGAGAAAATCAGGAACTCAAAGACAAAATCTCCCAGAGCATAGGAGCAGTGCATCATCACGATGAAGCAAATTCTAAAGCACCAGAACCGAACCATGAACTAAGGATCGTCGTTACAAATCCTGAACCATTGAACCGTGGAGCAACTAGAGAGAATAAATTATCCGACCCAGATTACGTGCCAGAGACTTCAGACTACTATGACAGCGATAACCGAAGAGCAGGGCGATTAGTAGTCCAAGAAGATCACCAGCGTGCAATGGAGGACCTACGTGCTGAAATGATGGCGGAAATCAAGCAACTAAAAGCAAGACAAGGGGGAGGAAGGCTAGAAAAGGTGATTAAAGAAGCCAATACCACACCGTTGGTACCACATCTTGCCAGAGCTCTCATTCCTCAGAAGTGTTCCATCCCAGCGTTTGAGTGTTACGATAGATCCAGCGATCCTGCAGCTCATCTTCAGTATTACAATCGCATGCTAGCACGATGTGACCAAGATGATGCAATTCTCTGCAGATACTTCCCTTCAAGTTTGAAAGGATCGACCCTATCTTGGTTCGATAACCTTCCACCCAACTCCATCGATTCGTATGATCAGCTTACTAAGAAGTTCTTAGGAACTTATATGTACAACAAGGCCGTGAACGCAGGAATGGATAAGTTATTTTCATTAGCAATCAATTACAAAGAAACGACCAGGGAATATACTGACAGGTGACACAAGATTTGCCAGGCGATAGGGAACGTAGATCCGGTGGTCAGCATCAACTGCTACAAATGGGGGTTAGACAGGATGAGCCCGCTATTTGTGGAAATTTATGGAAGTGTCCCGACAACCGAAGGAGATCTCCGAGTAATCAATGAAAAGCACGCGAGGCTAGAAGAAATCCAGCGGGAAAATCCCATAACCCAGACTCAAAGATCTCATCGAACTCATTCAATGGAGCAAGCCAGCGGATCAAAGAGAGACGGATCAACTGAACGACCTAATGAAGATAAGAGAGGGCGAAGGGATGACCATCGGCGTGATGACCGTAAATTCTAACACCAAGTCTACACGAAGCTGAAAACAAACTACACCCGCATCTTGAGAGAGATCAAGGATAGGGATTACTGTGAGTATCACTGCTTCAACGGGCACCAGACCGAGAAATGCAAGAATCTCAAAATCATGATCCAAAATCTGATTGACGCAGGTGGCCTCAAGCAGTACATACAGAAGGCAGACACCGAAGATAGGGCCAAACGAAGCAAACAAGTTCAACTACCCGAGGGAAACCGAACACTCAATACCATCTCATGTTCCGAAGCTACCGGACCCTCACTAACAGCTCAGATATGGAAAAGGCTGAGAAAGCAATTCGAGGACTACTGCGAGCTGTACAAAATGGATGGAGTAGAAGTTAACGAAAACGAACAGTGGATGAACGCACCAATGACTTTCGAGGCTGAGGATGTTGAAGAAAACATGGAAGACCACAATGATCCTTTGGTCCTCACATTACCAGTGGCAGGGTGCAATATCAAGAAGATCCTCATCGACGGAGGGAGTTCGGTTAATGTTCTATTCTATGACACGTTCAAACGAATGGATCTCAATGACAAACAGATGATGTCTTCGTACTATACCATCTATGGATTCAATGGGGCACCAACAAAGACGTTAGGTGATATTGTATTACAAGTGGATGCAGGACCAATGAAGGTATATACTCGATTCAGCGTAGTGAATGCACCTTCCCCCTACAACGCCATCATCGGTCGGAGATGGGTACGCAAGCTCAAAGGAGTGGCATCAACTTATCATCAATAAGTTGAGCAGCTCTACCAAACCAGCTCAATAAATGGAGATCATGTTACCGCCCGAGAGTGCCAAGCTCTACCAAACCAGCTCAATAACGAACAATATGAGCAGCGGAAGTCTCGAAAGAGCCGAAACAAAGAAGCTGCTAAGGAAAAAGCAATTGATCTTTATCTCGAAGAAATATCGGGGAAAAGTCTGACTAAGGAAAGCATCGTTCTAAACACTGAGCCAAGCACCTCAATATCTAAGAAGGTCGAAGAGCCTACCAAATAGCAATTAAAGAGTGCCCCTCTTCTAGGGGAAATAAAGCCTACGTTCACGTCCGTAGAACTTATAAAAGAGATCAATATAGGGACCGAAGAGAACCCGAAGATGATCAAGATAGGGACCTTGATGGACGAAGAAAGTGAGTTAGCTCTTATCAAGTTACTTATGGAATACGCAGATATCTTTGCGTGGAAATTAGGAGACATGCCAGGGATCGACCCGAAGATAATCCAGCATGAACTTCGTATAAAGCCAGGCACTACACCCTTCAGGCAGAAAGTACGAAAGGTAGCACCAGAGTATCATCAAGTAATCGAAAAGGAACTCCGTAAATTGCCAGAAGCGGGATTCATCAAGGAGGTCAAATACCCAACATGGATTTCGAACATGTTCATCGTGCCAAAGAAAAACGGAGGGGTAAGAATATGCATCGATTTCACCAACCTCAATAAGGCGTGTCCAAAAGATAGTTATCCGCTCCCAAGCATCGATCAATTGGTGAAGCCGTCGAAGGATACGAGGAACTATCATTTATGGATGGATATTCTGGTTACAACCAAGTAGCCCTGGCATAAGAAGATCAACAGCATACAACATTTTACACCCCGCACGGCCTCTATTGTTACACAAGGATGCCCTTCGGACTTAGAAATGCAGGGGCAACATATCAGAGGATGGTTGATGCTATCTTCAAACCGTGGATTGAGAACACCCTAGAAGTTTATGTGGATGACATGCTCGTCAAAAGTAAGCTGCGCAAGGACCACCATCAAGACCTGAGGGATATCTTCGAAGCAATGAGAAAGCACATCATGAAAGTAAATCCGGAAAAATGCACGTTCGGCGTCACCTCAGAGAAATTCCTAGGTTACCTAGTAACGAAGAGGGGCATTGAAGTAGATCCTGCTAAGATCCAGGGTATCGTAGAGATGCCATCCCCGAAGAACCTAAAAGAAGTCCAAAAACTCAACGGATCTTTAGTGGCTCTGGGAAGGTTCATCGCCAGGTCATCGGACAAATGCAAGCATTTCTTCAACATCCTCAAAAAAAGGGAGCAAGTTTGAATGGACCGCAGAATGCGAAGAAGCTTTCCAAAAGATTAAAGAATATCTAGCCACAATCCCGATCTTGCAAAATCCCAACTCTGATGAGGTATTGGCTCTTTATATAGCAGCAACGGAGGATGAAGTCAGTGTGGTATTGGTCAAAACAAACACGAAGATAGAGAAACCTATCTACTACGTCAGCAAGACTCTCAATTCGGCAGAAAAAAATTACACGAAGATTGAGCAGCTCATCTTGGCGCTAGTATGGGAAACTCAAAACCTAAGGACTTATTTCCTGACCCACTACATTCTTGTTACCTGCAAAGCACCATTGAAGGTTGTTCTCAAAAGCGCTGGGAAGGTAGGAAGGATAGCAAAATGGAACACTCACCTTTATCAGTTCAACATCATCCATGAGATCCAACATTCCCAAAAATCGCAAGTCCTGGAGGATTCTCTAGCAGATCTACCCTTAGATAATGACGAGAAAGTGAAGGGCATACCAGAAACTGAGGACGGGAAAGATCCAGTCCATGTTCTCGAACCTTCGAACCAAAGACAATAAGAGGTCTTCGTAGATGGATCAAGAAATAGAGAAGGCGCAGGCATAGGCATCGTGATCACCACCCCCGCCGGAGAAAGGATCGTGCATGCGCTGAGGTTGGAATTCAAGGGGCATACCAATAACATCGTTGAATACGAAGCCGTGGTGCATGCTCTTCGTTTAATAATAGAAATGGGTATAACCGAGGTACGTCTGACAAGTGATTCTCAGCTACTCATATGATAGATAGGTCTGGAGTACAATTTCTACGATGAGACCCTCTCGGCATATATGGATTTGGTCCAAACCCTCGCATCCCAAATATACAGCATCAAGTTCCAGCATTTATGCAGAAGAGACCTCAGGCATGCTGATGACCTAGCATACATGTCATCCATGTTGAAAGATGAAAGCGTCAAAGAAATCAAGATAACGAATCGTGAAGACGATATGGGGGAGGATATCGCTGAACATGACGTAGGGGAAGACATCGTTGATGACTTTCACGAAGATGATATTATGAAAAGAGCTAACGAAGACGAAGACTTCAAGAACGAAGAGGATTTGATAACCGAAGTGCATCTTTTCCTTAAAGAAGGAACACTGCCTACGGACTTGAAGCAAGCTAGAAAGGTGCAGTCAAAGGCAGGAAGGTACGACCTTAGGGACGGAATTTTATACAAGAAGTCTTTCCTCGGACCACTGCTACGCTGCCTGTCAAGAGAAGAAGGGCATAGGATTTTGAAGGACATACATTATGGAGACGCAGGCAACCACAGTGGGATGAGATCACTAGCAGACAAAGCAAAAATACAGGGATATTATTGGCCACAAATGATACGATATGCTGCAAGAATGTCCAGGAGATGTGAGGAATGCCAACGATTTGCTAAGAGAATCCATGCTCCTGAAACGAAGCTGAATTCGATGGAAATCCCTTGGCCCTTCTCAAAGTGGGGCATATACATCATTGGACCTCTGAACGAAGGATCAGGGAAAAGACGTTTTATGATTGTAGCCACAAATTACTTCAGCAAATGGGTGGAATCCAAGGCCTGGCTAGAATTCACGACTCATACGTATTCACTTTTATCTTCCAAAATATCATTTGCAAGTTCGGAATCCCCGCAGAGATTGTCTCTGACAACGGCAAACAGTTACAGGGAAAGAACATTGACATGCTCTTTGATACCTTCAAAATCAGGAAGAATAAATTAACCCCCATCTATCCTCAAAGCAACGTCCAGGCCGAGGCTATAAATAAGACCCTTGCTCTTATCCTCAAGAAGCAGCTAGATGAACACAAGGGACGGTGGTGTGAACAAATACACAACGTGTTATGGGCATACCGAACAACTCGGAGGTCCATTCATTGGAGAATCACCGTTCCTCCTCACCTATGGAGCTGAAGCAGTCATCCCAACAGAAATCATCATGCCAACTACAAAGACCGAAGCATGAGAGAAGAACCTCACAACGGAAAATGATGCTAGAGAGGCTCGATGACCTGGAAGAAAGAAGAGAGACAGCGCTACAGAGGATGGAGAATTATCAACGAAGGTTATCAAGGGAATACAATAAGAAGATCAAGCTTCGAAATTTTGTAGAAGGACAGTATGTGCTAAGAACTATACCCCAATACCAGCGAGAGAAAAAATGGGGCAAGTTGGCACCAACATGGGGAGGACCTTTTGTTATACATGATATCGCAGGAAATGGATCCTATTACCTGCGTAACCTGAAAGGAGAAGTCCTCAGACACCCGTGGAATGCGAAATATCTCAAGCCATACTATCCATAAAGCAACGCAGTTTTGCATCTGCGTGAAGATCACCAGAAGAAGAAGGCGGCGTACTCGCTCGATATGTTTCTATCTCTGGACGAGGAATATCATACCTCACCTTATCAATCAAACAAGCTTTTTTGCAAAATTCTTATTGGGGAAAGTAACCATATACGATTTATCGGGACTCCTCTATCAGTGTCTATAAGTGTAGGACCATGGGTAAGGCATCCTGAAGAAAGAGATACCCAACCAATCAAGAAGACAGCGGCTCAGCGGAATGATTGCATTTTAAATACTTTAATAACGCATTACATATCCGGGAACGTTGCATCAACCCCCCACTGTTTGGTAACCCTCTGGCCAAGGGTTAGCCAGCGGAGTGACAGGTCCTAAATCAGTAACGAAGGTGCATATCTTCGTTATCGACATCAAACACTTTATATTATTTACTTACTCTTTCTGCTAACTAGATTTGCTCAACATCTAAAAAAGTAATTGAATTAACCATGAAGATGAATCAGAGTTGTACATATCCAAACAAACGATGATCTAGTCCATAAAAGTTAATTACAAGTTCGGAAAATTTAACAAGAAATACAAAAAAAAAAATATAATGTCTCAAAGACAAGTAATCAATGAAGATCAACTTTCTATAACAATTATAGCAATTTACTTTCCCTTGGAAGACCCGGTATGACCAGCGGGATATTGCTTCTGAGACGAGGGAACACTTCCTCCCGGAGAAGGACCAGAGGAAGAAGTTAAGGGCTCAGACATAAGATGATGAGGATAGTTCTTGACAATGCCATGATCCTTCTGTAGGCCCTGCTCGATCCTGTTCAGAGTCTTGTTAATCCCTTCGGAAATCTATCAATGAGCCTTATATGTGATCACGGTGGTCTTAAGCTCAGACTGTGACAACAAAGATGTCAGTCGGGTTACTTCCTTGGCTGTTTCCTTTGCTGCGGTGTCCCGAGATCCAGCCAAACTCTCATAATACTTGGTCTGGCCCTGTTGTTGTATTAAGGAAGATTGAGCCTTTTCAAGTTCTTCATTTGCAAGGTTAAGCTGTCCTTCGAGCTCTGAAAAAGAAGACAAAATGAGTCAGAAAACTAGAACCATAAAACTACTCACGAACAAACAAATGTATACCTTTGACTCTAGCCGAAGCTATCTCATATTCATTAACTACAGCATCCCGGACTTCGTCAAGAAAATCGTACTCGTCGGAAATTTACTTATAATCCAATCGAAGATTTGTAAGATCAAATTGACACTCATCCAACTCTACCTGCTTCATGGAGTCTAAGTGACGGAGACGATTGACTTCATTATTCATTTCTTCTATGCCTTTAGTAAGCATGTACATATTAACTTCAAGGTCTTTCTCAGAATCCAATAAACGAGCAACATCGGTCCGAGAATCGGTTAAAGCATTACTAAGGGCATGAGCCTCACCTCTGGCATCATCCATCTCCAGAACGAGCCGTTGTATATAATTTTTAACTTCAGGGTCGTAATACGAACGAGCTTGGCGTAACTCTTCTTCCAAGTGTGTTACCTTAGTCTCTTAGCTAGTATCATTTTCACGCGCAACGCAAAGATTTTCACGAGTCCACAACAGAGTATCGTTAAACTGACGATGATCGGTGTTGTAACTGTTCTGCATGTCAACCATTTGGATCTTCTTTTCTCGCCATTCAGCCATTAGGGTATTATGCTCATCGGCTCGAGCATTCCATTTGTCAGCTTCACTTTTAATTTTCTCCACTAATCCTCTGATCCTAAAGCTTTCCGAGTCCTCTCATTCCGAAGCCATATCAATTCTCTGACATCACCCGCTGAAGATAGGGCGGGGATACTCAGACAGCACACTAAGAAGACGAAAGGGAGAGACGAAGAGGAGAATAGGAAAAGAATACAAACCTTTAAAATACGAAGAATCGTTGCGAGCCTTCTCCAAGTCACTACGAACCAATGCAAGCTCAAGACGAAGCTTCTCCTCTTCGGCACCAAGCTGCTCTTTCCTTTCCAACCGGTTCTTCAATTCTAATATATCCTTGTCCTTGGAAGAATTAATCGCCTCGGCAGTGTTCAACTCCTCGTCTCTATGATGAAGCTTCGCCTCCTTCTTCAGGGCTTTCGCCTTGAAAAATTGGTACAGAGTGTGGTTGCAGTGTTCGCTTCTTATTATCTGCGATGATGACGAACAGATAATAATTATCAACAAGGCATGTCAGCAATAAAAGAAGGAATTTATGATGACTTACCTCAAGAATACGCTGCTGGGGGAAACCATACTGATACCCATCAGCGATAGCCATCATATCAGTAATGGAAGAAAGTGGATCGACCAGTAAGCTGGTAGAGGTAGCCCCCAAATCCTTCTCCCAGATTTCTGCAACCTCATCGTGAAATGATAACTGCATCCTTTTGCGGGTAAAGGCATCGGAGTTCTCCCCCCAGGGATCACCGGAGTAGGGTTCGGCACAAACATCAGATTCTTCCTCATCAACCAATCTAGTGTGGCATCATCACCGTCCTGCATCATGGCCCTATCAAAACCCTCAGAAGATGCATCAGCGGAAGTCCCAATACCAGCCACATTCCCTTGACCAATGGAACTTTTCTTGGCTTCGGCCTCCTTGTTAGCATGGGCCTCGGCACCCTCACCACCGGAAATTTCTTCCAGACCAGCCACCTTTTCACCACCGGCCTCAGCTGCCTTTTCACCACCGGTCTCAGCTGCTTTCCCACAATCGGTTTCCCCGAGGACGTCCCACTCATCGTTTGGAGAAACCAAAGAGAAGTCTGAATCTATCCCCATGACAGGGATGGATGGTTGTAAATCAGTGTCTTCATTCATCTGATTTGGGAAGGGGGAAAGTTTAGGATCATTAGCGGAAATATCTCCCTGACCACCAGGGGCAACCTCCTCTTCAGTAGCTCCGCCACCAACATTCTCACCATCCTCATGATTGTGTGGAGAAGTCTCTGTACGCTCTTCATCATCAGTAGCTTCCTCGTCATACTCAATATATTCATCATTCACTGGGATGTTAACCTCATCATGAAAGTATGTCTCATCCGCAGCGGCAGTGGAAGACTGAACCGGACCGATTCTCTTCTTCTTCTTCGCCTAAAAACATGACAATCGATGTCATTATGAAGACTATTTTCCTCCTACTTCGAGTTATCTCAAACTAAGAAGAAAAGGAGCAACATAAAGGACCATACCTTGGCAGCGGCATTAACCTTCGAAGGAAGGACAACATCGGAGCTTTCGTCTTCATCGGCAGCATCAACGGCATACTCAAAGTTCATACCAGCGAAATTTAACCTCCAGGGGAAGAAGTTACCATAGCGAGCTGGAGCGCTACCACGAGGCTGACTACCAGCAGCAGGGCGCCATCCATGCTACCCTGGCACCCATTCATAAGCCCAAGGACCAACAAATTCGATAACTGTAGCATGCCATTCGTAATCATGGTCATGCTTGAGTTTTTCACGGTTGGGAAAAAGTTTCAGCTGAGAAGTCCCTTCGGTACCAGGAACGTAGTGAAGCTTCGAATCACTCACTTCACTTAGAAGACGAACCTCACCATGAGAAGCAGGAATCGTACGAAGACCACGCTCCATGGCTTGCGATTTCTACTGTTGACGTAATCTCCATAAGAGGCGTTAAAATTTGCAGGAGTATACAAATCTCTCTCAGCAGGATTGGGAGTGTAGCGGGTCATCGTCGTCTCACCCTTACTTCGAAGATAACACTCCTTCAAAGTCTGAAGATAATTCCCACTTAGTTACACCACTGAACGACAATGAGTATTATGAGTGGATCCCTCGCGATCGGCCAGAACATCATAATAAAAAGAATCCCCCAACTTATACAAGGGCAGCATCAAACCCGCTTCGAAGGCCCCCAAAGTGGTTAGCAAGTGAAAGTCATCGTACTTATAGTTCACGATCATATCATAGGTAAGATCATCGTCTGGTGCATAGAGCTTAACATCAAAAGACTCGAGGTCATGATTCGCCTTGAACGCTTCGATATCCATATGCTTGAAAGTAACCTTTTTCTTGGCCACTGAAATGCTTCGTATAACCTAGGCAACGTCAGATCTAGCGGGTTGACTCAACAAAGGTTTCTTCGTTTTCGGAGGACGTATATCAGAACCTTTTCTTTTGACCGATGGATTCCTCGGAGGGTCCGCCAAGGGCGCAGCAGTTGTAGCGGAATATTCTTTTCTCGAAGCAGCGGTTTGCGAAGCTTTAGGCCTCGAAGGTTGCATCGTGGTTTGAGGAGGCATGGATCGAAGAGGTTGAACATCCATCGGTTCAGCGCGCTGGGGAGAAAGATTCTGCATATTTTTTGGCTCAACACGTTGGGAAGAGGGATTAATCACCGGAAGGTTAACCGTATACCGAGAACCCTTCGGTGGATCCCCTTTCTTCGTAATCAAAACCCTTGGACCTGATGATGACGAAACTTTCTGTGCTCGAGGATCTGGCTGGGAAGACCTAGATGGACCATCCTTTGGTAGATATTTATCAGGACTTTTAGGCGGAGGAGATCTTTAGAGGCTCGATGGCGAAGTTTGATAAGGAACCCGATAACGGTCAGACATACCTACGAGGGGGAAGAAAGCATTACGAAGATCATATGGGATAAATGATCAAAAAACGAGATTTTGCAAACTTCCACAGTTCATCAGAGATATCATCAAAGGTATGGAGACAAAAAACTTAATCAGACCTAGAAACCCTATAACCCGCAAAAACTAAGAGCCTTAACTCAGTTGTGACTATCACAAACAAACTTAAAGAGATCAACAAGGAATCTGTAGGTCTTGTGATAAAGAACAGGGGCAAGTATATATACTTTTGTTCTTCATCACAAAACTGAGAAACAGCAGCAGATAAATGATTATCAATCGGAATCAATATAAGAAGAACACCATACCTCAATCAGAAGTGTTACGATGAGAATAAAGATGATCTACGAGCGCCTGATGGATAGCAACAGTAGAGGACTTCTGAAATCCTCGACTCTGAACAGCACCAGCAAAAGTTAATGGCTAAAGAACAAAAAAGAGAATAAGAAGAGGGAGGAGGTTCATAGAATTGACAATAGAATGAAGAAGGAATAAAATTTATTTCAATGATATCCTCTCTCCTATTTATAGCACCAAAGATGATAAAACCGTCCCATGATTCAAGAAGGAGTTATTGCAAGGAGTGGGAAACATGCCCTAAAATCTAGGGGAAGTTATTGTGGAGAGATGAAGAAGAAAAGAAGACAGATTTCTTCTAACTTTGACTAACATCCAAATCAGAAGAAAAGGGACAAATTGTATACACATAATTGATCGTTCGCCACATGTCGGAAGAATTACACGTAGAAGACACACAACCTAAGACATCAAGACCCGATGACGCGTCTCAACACCCAAGGGGCACGCGTCATCTACCTTAATCCATCATCGGATCCATCCAATGGCCAGTAGCCTGGGGGCACTGAAGCATCGAGTCACTGAGAAATACTGTAGAGCTCCCTAAGATCTTCTTTACTCCATCTCGAGGAGGATCCAAGATCAACGGAGAAGATTAGTCCCCCTGACATGGATGTGACGGGGGTCGTGGACAGCTGTCTGGCGCGTGCAGGCAGCTCAACCACCCGCATTAAACACTCTATACATAGAGTACGTGTCGATCAACCCGTGGAGGAGAGAAGAGATAAGCCATCGTTACCATATATGACCGTTGGAGCCATCGGTTAATAACGAAGATATCAGCGGGATCAGCGCAAATATCAAGATGATAAGGTTGCAGCTGTGATAGTGGACCCCGTGTATTATCCCTATAAATACTCCTCTCCACTAAGAGAGAGGAGGTCGGCCAATTCTGAGTTAGAGTGAGAAATAGGAGAAGGAGAGAGAGAGAGAGAGAATTAGCAGGGGTGGAACTATGCCCAGACTAGGGCTGGCTTAAGCAAGCCCTAGAAGCCCAAAAATCCTTTTTTTTCACTACCTATTTTACTTGGGCTGATAAAAATAAGCCCATTTAATAGGCTTAAGCCACCCCTAAAAACCCAAAGCCACCCCCAAGTTAAATTTCCAGTTCCGCCACTGAGAATTAGCAAGAGTAAGTGATAGATTTATCTTCGTCTAGCTTCGTTATTCACTCCAAAGTCATTCGACTATCTTTGTAATCCCTTTAAAGCATAGTGAAACAACTACCCCCATGGATGTAGGCCTTAGTGTTGAACCACGTAAATCATTGTCTCATTTATATTCAGCACTATATCTTCTACTTTATTTGCTATGTTTGATCTATAGTACCTCACGATCGGGATAGCGACTAAGTTACTTTTCCCTGACTAGACAAGGACGAGCACGAAGGCTCTGAGTAAATGAGTCATCGTGTCAGTTTAACTTTACTTACAATTTATTTCCCTTATATGTGTGTAAATGCATGCGAATGTTGTTTGTGAACACGTGGATGTCAGCGTTATTTACGTGTTCACAACGACAGAATTACTATCTCGAAATCACGAGACTCCTGCCTGACCTTCGGATTAGGAACGATGGAGAATTTTTCTCCGGAGATTATATTTGACATAATTTCCAGGTTGCCGATTGAAACCATGTTTTGAAAACATGTATGCAAAACATGGAGAAAGCTTCTTGATCATGTTAAGGTTGGAACCCTTTTCGCGATAGGGTATGAAGAAAGGTGCCCCACAGCCTAACCTTTCTACACGGAGAAAGCATATGATGAAATTGATTTAGACGGTGAGATGGATGTGTATGAGGTTTTTAGATACACCCGAGGTTGTCATCCTTTAACAAACTTGTTCGACATTGATATCTTGGTTGGATCATGTAATGGTTTGGTTTGTATGGCTACAGTATTGACACACCTACTTGAACCTATCTTCGTCTTTAATCCTTTCATTCCAGATGAACTTATCAATCTTCCCCGGATAACAAATCTGGACTACGGTCCGGTACTAGTTGTTAGTGGGTTTGGTTACGTTTGTTCCACAGATCAGTATAAGGTCATTAGAATGTATTATGCTGAAAATAATGATCAATATGTTGGACGTGTGGAGGTATACACTATCGGTGGTGGTTATGGATGGAGATATAAAGGAGAAATTAGTTACTGCTTATGCGATTCACCAGGTGTTCATGTTGATGGAGTTCTGCATTGGTTGGATTATAAGCAGTGGAATATTGTTGCATTCGACCTAGTATCTGAGGAGTTTCGGGTTCTTCCATCACCACCTTATTTCCGGCTTACGGAGGTTATCAGTCTCATTCATGCGCCTAATCCATTTGGGTTTTTGGACGACAGTTTTCAACTACAAGTATTGGGCGGTTATCTTTGTGTTATTCATAAGAACAAAGGTGAACGTTATTAGAGCTTGTCGTTATGTTTCTCTGTAAAGAGAGTGTGTTGTTTTACACCTCTCTGTCTGTTACCTTTACTTTTCAGTTAGTTGTCTTCTTGTTCATGGGATATTCCATAGTTTATCCTTTTAGGTTTTAGGTTCTGCAGAGTCCTTTAAAAACCCTCTTGTAAGGTCACTATCTCTTATCTTTGAATAACAATAATTACAGCTTATCATTATATCACCATCTCCAAAATCTTACATGGTATCAGGAGGTTTTCATTGATTGATACCTTGTGGGATCTGTGAGCACCTTGTAACATCACTTTCATCTCATTAATACAACTTGTCTTCTCATTACATCATCGAGATGGCTACTTTACCAAACCCTGAGAATCCTGAGTCTTCTGTTGAAGATAATATCACACCACCACCACCACCTCCACCAGAAAATCCCATCTCTGCTTTTGAGTTTTCCTACAAATCTCTACCTTTTACTTGTATCACTCAGTGTGTTCCCTCTAAACTTGATGACACAAATTACCTGGTTTGGAAAAGTCAGATGGAGTCTATTCTGATAAGCACTGACTTCTTTGGCTTCATTGATGGTTCTATTCCGGCTCCATCTCCTTCTATCTTGGTGAATAACGAAGAGATCTTAAACCCAGAGTTTACAAAATGGCGCAAATGGGATAGATTTGTTATGAGCTGTTTGAATGCTACCTTCACACCTTCTGTTTCATCAGCTATTTTGGGTCTTTCTACTTCTAAGCAGGTATGGAATGCTCTTGCTAAACACTTTTCTGATCAATTTGTTGCACGAAAAACCATGCTTCGTAGTCAGCTGCATAATGTTCGAAAGGGCTCTCAATCTATGTCTGCTTACTTACAAACCATTAAGGAGATCACTGACTCTCTGGCTGCCATAAATGAGCATGTACCTGAACCAGATCTAGTTATGTATACCCTCAATGGCCTCAATAGATCTTATGACAACCTTGTTATTTCCATTCAAAATCGTGATACTCCATACACTTTTGAAGCCTTGAGATCTCGACTGATACAACATGAACAATGGCTCTCCGGCCATGAGACTGAGGTTAACAGAGATCTTGATGCCGCCATGTCTTCCGCGTTTTTCACTAAAAACACCTTTGCACCATCATCTTCTTCCACTGATAACTCTCAACACCCTAAATCTCAACCCTCAAATACCTCACTGATGCGTGTCGTACCACAACAAATTAATTAATACTTTACTACCTAATTAACAAGTAATATAGGGTAGTCAAGGTCGATCCCACGAGGAGCACGAGATTCTAGTTGTAAAAATTGTCACGAAAGGGGGTGTAAAAAGCAAAAGAAAATAAACAAAACAATTAAAAGGTAAAGTTGAAAGCAATAAGAGAGACAAGATCAAGGAATCCTTCTTCGTTACGAAACAATGAATCAAGTTATGTTCTTTTCTACTTGTTATTAGTCACAAATTATCACCAACCGTAGGTAAAGCAGCTAGCTCGATTGCTAAACCCCTAAATCCCTTGTATCACCGGACACGGAAGTTCTCGACTACCGGATTCTAATCACCAAGCCACCTAGAATTAGCTCAACCTAGATGTAACTTGGCTCATGCATTAAGGTTTGTGAATTTCTTAGGTTGATATTAGTAGTTAGACTCTTAGCTCAAGGTCCACTTGCTAACGTTGTTTCTACACACAATTGCTCCACGGAATCCCTCCGCAAGGTCTCGTGTTTGCTACTTATGTAAAGAGTCAAGAAACGATTACTTATCTCCTAACTTTCACTAGCTTTAGATCAAATTAACAAATCAATTTAGCGTGCACTCCAAACAATCTATCAATTAATCATGAATGTCTTTAAGATCACTCCTATTAGTAAAAACAAACGATAATTATGTGAAAAACTTCAAGATAGAATTTGAAAACAAAACTCAAATCATGTTAAGAACTAGGAATTCATCCTCAATCAATAAAATTAACTACTCATGTTAAAGAGTTCACACAAAGAATAAGAAAAGAAAAGTGTTGTGTGTAGAGATGTGTGTAAAAGATGTGTAGAAGTTGTAGAAAACTTCTCTATTTATAGGCTTCAATATTCTCCAAATCTTCTAAGGAGTAGAATCCTTTTCCTTTTGTAATTCAATTTCCATATCCAAGCTTTTCTCAACTCTTCCACCTTCTCTTTCCAAATTTGAGTCCAATTCTCCATCCAATTCCTAGCCCAAGTCTTCATACCCATGAGAGAAGTCCATAGAAAATTGGAATTTTTGCTCACGGAAAATCGGGATTGTGGCCGGAATACGGCCGGAATAGTCGCCGGAAAGTATATCTCAGGTGGCCGGCAAAGTCAAACCGGCCACCGGTCAACGGGTCGGGTCGGTCGGGTCAACTCGGTCAACTCACTGAGTCAAACCGGGTCAAGACTCAGCTGAGTCAGAATGAGTCAGGGTCAGTCAAGGTCTGTCAGGGTCTGTCCTGGCCAAGCCATTGCACAGGCCATATCCTGAGCTGCACTATCATTGTGCATCAGTGCTTCCTCCAGCCAAGATGGCTGTGTACAACTCAACTCATTTAATCCTCCCTGTAACTTCAAAACAATATCAGTTCCTCAACCTGCAACAACACAGCTCCAGTTCAGCTGCAATTCCATAATCCCAGGTCATTGCAATCTCAGCTTCAAGGCAAACCAACACATATATTGTCCTCATCCTTCAAATTGCTCAAAGACCAATTGCTGCACATCATTCACCTCGAGCCACCCGAGCCGCAAGCTCTGTCTCCCGCAATTGCACTCCATTTCGCCTTTCGATTGCAACATTCATTTCTGCAGCTCTTGCATTCACCGCACCACCCGCAAGTCGGGTTCAACAAAGATAACACCACAAAGTATCACGGCTTGCCTCATACCACCATCTACACCTACAGCTCTGCTTGAAACCCCACCTGCCACTCCAACTTGGCCTGCATTTGAGACTCAAAACATTGCCACTGCAGCTCCATCAGGCCATTTAAGCTCTTACATCACACCCCAGCTGAGAGCACATTACCACAAATCCAATTGTATTGCATCTGAATCACTCCCCTGGATTAAGCACAACCCTTCTCTCAAATTATCACAACTCATTCACAGCTCCAATGACCCTGTGTTAGTCACCACCGCACCTCGAGCTACGATTCATCGCAAAGACAAGCCTAGATCCCGACTTCACCGCAACAAAAACACCACAAGCCGCATCAAGTTCTTCTTGGCAAAGAACCCGGTAACAACTCCAACTCACCCGCTATGCCAACCGCAAAGATCGCCTCAACTTACTGTGGTACCATCTGCCATCTCACTCCAATCTCGGCTTTATTACGGGTGCCGCAATGCCACTGCACTCAAGACACACTCGCCTTCCATTGAGCCCTCGTAACTCGTGAGCCACTGCAGATTTCTCAACTTGCTTTGTTAAACTACAGCCTCGGTTCCACCATAACTAGTTCAAGCAATCGTAAGCCTCACTTTCACAATTCCCACAGCCTCATCCACAATGACAAACACAAACTTATTCATCTCATAACCACTAACAACACCATCAACACAGTCCCCAACTATCTCTTGCAAAGTGCAGCTCATAGTCACCTTACTAACACCTTCAACTCATTTAGCGGCATAGAACATTTACCATTGCAGACCCCAGTTCTTGGTTGTTTCAAAATCCATCCCTGGCTTCAATCAATTTTTGCCAGAACCCATTGACTCAAGGCAACATTGTGTTGTTCTTCTACACATCAGCACAATCTTGTAGCTTCCATGGCAGCAAAACCCCTTATCAAAAAAACTCAGATTAATACCCATCTTCAAGAACACCAACCCTAACTCTTCAAATCGAGTGCAATTCTTCAATTTCTGCATCGACCCTTCTCATCTTCTCTCGATTTCATCTCAGTGATTCTCAACTTCATTTAGTCGCAAAATCAACCGAAACCCCCCTCGAATTGAACCCTAGATTCACCTCAGATTCAGATAACACATAGCTCTGTTCTCCTCCAAGATGAATCGATTCTCTTTTTATTCTTAATTACCAATACACAGAGAACCTTAATCATCCTCCATTTAGCAGTGACGAGATTCTCTATTCTCTTCCAATTTCTCGGTCATCACTGCAGCAGCCATGGCTGAAACTTGTTCTAACTCTCAGGTGTAGGAAAAATAAGAGAAAAGAAAACTCAAAACTCGATTTAGGTTTAAGTTGAATGGGTCAGATTCGGGTACGGGTGTGGGTGTGGGTCTATGGGTTTATGCATCCATGGACATAACCCATCCATTTTACCAGCTGATAATAGCACTACATTTCTGGATAAGGGCTACCCAGTTTGGCAGCCCCTAAACTTGAACTGTCCTTTCTTTAGTAATCCTCCAATAGAGAGTAGCCCTTAACCTTGGCTGGTCTGTGTTTAACACTCCTCAAATTGGGTTGCCCCTTAACCTCAACTGGGCTCCATATATCAATCGCCTGTAAAAATGACCTTTTTGCCCTTTTTACTCAAATTGGGTGATTTCTTCTTCTTTTCCTCCGTGCGACTCCAAAGTAGCTATAAAACTCAAAACAAGCGTAAAATACATAATTTACAAGAAAAATAGCAAAGAAAGCATAAACTACTAGATAGTAAATTAGGTGTATTCTACACCTATCACTCACATACCAATAAAATCACTGATTTCAGTAACATTACCTGTCAGATTTGCAAAAAGAAAGGCCATACTGCTAACAAATGCTATTATAGATACACAGCCTCAAAATCTTCATCTCCTTATGCACCTCAGGCTAATTTTTGTCACAGCTTGCTTCTCTGAAGAATCTACTTACCCAGCAGCTGTAGACTGGTTGCTTGACTCAGGGGCTACCTCTCACATGACTAATGACATTACAGTTCTTCAAAACCCCACACCTTACACTGGTCCTGAGAGAGTCCTGGTTGGCAGTGGAGAACATCTGCCAATTAAGATGATTGGCACATCTACATTACACACTGATACAACATCTTTTACCCTTCCAAATGTCTTGTATGTACCTCAATTGCATAGGAACTTAATTTCTGTTGGAAAATTTACACATGAGAACTCTTGTTCAATTGGTTTTACTCCCTGGGGCTACCAAATTTTGGACCTTCACACACAACAGCTGTTGGCTGAGGGGAAGAAACACATGAACTTGTATCCCATTGCAGCTGTTGCTGGTCCTGCTATTCAAGCACATGTGACTCTCAAAGCTACATCAGCTACCTGGCACAACAGGCTTGGACATACTTCTACTCCCATCTTACAAAAGCTGGCTTCATCTTCTCAAATCACCATCACAGGATCTGCAGCTGACTCTTTATGTCACTCTTGTCAGTTGGGGAAGAGCAAGAAATTACCTTTTCAGGTTTCAACAAGAACTACCACAGCACCACTTGAGCTCATTCATTGTGATGTATGGGGGCCTGCACCATCTCTCTCAAATTTGGGGTATAAATACTACATTCTTTTTGTGGATGACTACAGCAAATTTCACTGGATTTACCCTATGACTACAAGAGATGAGAGTGTTATCTGTTTCCAACACTTCAAGAAGTTAAATGAAAATTTGTTCTCTACCAAAATCAAGTACTTCCAGACTGACAATGCCAGTGAACTAGTAAAGGGGAAGATGAAGACTGCTCTTGATGACTCTGGAATTGCACTTTGTGCTTCATGTCCAAATACCCCTCAGCAGAATGGAGTGGCTGAGAGGAAGCATAGGCACATAGTGGAGATGGGGAACACAATGTTGTTTCAAGCGTGTATGCCAAAACAGTTCTGGTATGATGCTTTTCTTGCTGCCACCTTTATTATTAACAGAACCCCTTCAAAATTGCTTAAGTTCAAAACCCCATATGAAATCTTATTTCATAGAGCACCAGATTTCTCTATTCTCAAAGTTTTTGGGTGCACCTGTTATCCTTTCTTGGGGTCAACTAGACATGATAAACTCAGCCCAAAGTCCTCAAAGTGCACTTTCATTGGCTACAGCCCAATGCACAAGGGGTATAGATGCTATGAGAATACTACCAAGAAGATTTTCATCTCCAGGCATGTGGTTTTTGAAGAAAATACCTTCCCTTTTTGTACTTGTACCCCTTCATCCACTACTGAGGTTGACAATTCTGCCATCTTCCCAATCACTGAGTACCCACTATCCTGTCCAGATACACTATCACTCTCTGATTCTGACCCTTCAATACCTGAATCCCCTCAATTACCCACTACTGATGAACCTGAAACAGACACACCTATTGATACAGCTGAACCCACACACCCACCAGTTCATCAAATGGTCACTAGATCACAACTAGGTATTGTGAAACCAAAGTATCTACCTGACTTTGTGACTCATTATACTATCACTCACCCACTTCACTTTTCATTCACCTCTGAATTACTAATACCTCTGAACCCAAAACCTTTAAAACAGCTTTTACAAAAACTGAATGGGTTCAAGCAATGCAAAGTGAGTTTGATGCACTGATTCAGAACAATACTTGGGAACTTGTGCCTTACCATCACTCCATGAATGTGCTGGGAAACAAATGGGTATACAAGTTAAAACTCAAGTCTGATGGGAGTCTAGAGAGACATAAAGCTAGACTTGTGGCAAAGGGCTACCACCAAGTGGATGGCATTGACTATCATGAGACTTTCTGCCCTGTCATCAAGTTTACCACAGTTAGGACTATCCTTACGCTTGCTGTGACCAATGGCTGGTTTATTAGACAACTTGATGTCTCAAATGCATTTCTTCATGGTGAATTGAATGAAGAAGTCTACATGCAGCAGCCAAAGGGTTTTGTAGATGAAGCACATCCTGATTATGTCTGCAGGCTTAAAAAGTCATTATATGGGTTGAAACAAGCACCCAGGGCTTGGTTTGAGAAGTTTAGTGGTTTCTTGATTTCCTCTGGGTTCATTATGAGTGACTCTGATCATTCATTGTTCACTTACTTCTCAGGAGGAAATGTATTACTTCTCCTTCTATATGTTGATGACATTCTCCTCATAGGAAATACCCACAGCTTGATCTCCAGTTTCATCTCCACATTAAGCTCATCCTTTGCAATGAAGGACTTGGGAGATCTCCACTATTTCTTGGGCATTGAAGTCGTTAAATCTACATGTAGCAGCTCTCTCCTACTGACTCAAACTAAGTACACACTGGAGCTTCTTGAGAAGACCAACATGATGGACTGCAAACCTTGCTCTACTCCTGTCACAAGTGGTGCAAGACTCTCATGCCATGATGGTGAACCTCTCTCCAACCCAGCAGAGTATAGAAGCATTGTGGGTGGTCTTCAATATCTAACTCATACACGACCTGATATCACTTATGCTGTCAATTATGCATCACAGTTCATGCACTCTCCCACAACTGACCACATGGTACTCGTGAAGCGCATTCTCAAGTACCTGAAGTCTTCCATTGGTTCTGGTATCACTATCTCTCCAGGTGATATCACTCAGATTTCGGGTTATTCTGACTCGGACTGGGCAGGTTGTCCTGACACACGACGTTCAACTACTGGCTTTTGTGTGTTCCTTGGTTCTACATTGGTGTCCTGGCAGTCAAAAAAACAACCCACAGTCTCCAAGTCGTCTACAGAAGCCGAGTATAAAGCTCTTTCTACCCTTGCCTCTGAAGTTATGTGGCTCGCTGCTCTTCTAGAGGAACTCAACATTGCAGTCACCACTCCACATCATCTGTTCTGTGACAATATGGGTGCTCGTGCCTTAGCTTTGAACCCTGTGTTCCATGCTCGTGCAAAACACATTGAGATGGCTTATCACTACATCAGAGATCTCGTTCAGGCTACCACAGTTGACGTTGAGTTCATCGCTTCATCCTTACAGATTGCGGATGTTCTTACCAAGGGACTATCCTTCCAAGCCTTTGACAGTCTCCGTGACAAACTGATGCACTTCTGCAAAACTCCTGCCTCAGTTTGAGGGGGAGTATTAGAGCTTGTCGTTATGTTTCTCTGTAAAGAGAGTGTGTTGTTTTACACCTCTCTGTCTGTTACCTTTACTTTTCAGTTAGTTGTCTTCTTGTTCATGGGATATTCCATAGTTTATCCTTTTAGGTTTTAGGTTCTGCAGAGTCCTTTAAAAACCCTCTTGTAAGGTCACTATCTCTTATCTTTGAATAACAATAATTACAGCTTATCATTATATCACCATCTCCAAAATCTTACAAACGTTTAGACATATGGGCATTAAAGAAGAACGGAAAGGAGCACAAAAATGAGTGTGTTTGGAGCAACGAGTTCAGTATGGAATGCCTAGAAAAAGATCACACTTATGAGCCATTTGCTATTACAAGGAACAACAAACTTTAAGTGTGGTACGATAAGTACATCCTTTTGTGCTATGATCAAAAGTTTGCAGCACTTCGTAAGCTTAGTGATTATGAGCAGGTTAGCGAAGATGTCAAATATTTTCAGGCAATTCCTCATATAAAATCTTCTGTTTCAGTGGCAGCTCTTGAAGGTAAAGTTCAAGAGATCAGCTCATAGAGCCTCATACCAATCAAAAAGACATAAGAATAACCTAGGAATGGTTACTTGGCTAGAGCCTGGGGGCAAATGTGCATCCTAAAATTTTGCGCGGTCATTGGCCGAACAATTTTTTGTTTTAGCAGTTTCATTGACTTTTTTGTGCCATTGAAGAATCAAGTTCTAAGATATTTCTATTTGAGGTTAGACATTACAACTTACAGAATTGCAACTTCGCACAATATTAACACAATACAAAATTTCTCTCTCGAAATCGGATTTGGCCCTGAGAGTTCTGATAAGCAGTAATCAGTCACGCATTTTTATGTCTTTACTTATGCGAAGTTGGTTCCTGCACCACCAAATTAGCCAAAAAGTCAAAAACCACTCTAACCCATAGCAAGTTCTTAATTACCTGAAATCCGTCACCATGCATAGTGATCAATTCAATAGCAGTATATGGATTCCGCAAGTAAGCACTAACGCCACCAGCAAATCCAAACCCCGAAGCGTTATAACGAAGTCACAAGACAGAAAAATATGTTCATAAGAACATTTTTGGGAAGTGATGGTTCCGGCTGTTATGGTGTTAACCAATCAATCACTTGCCTATTAGCATGAACAAAATTTTGGACTATAATTTTAGGCCACAGCAAGTGTTGTCGCTTGCCATTAGTACTTGCTCTGTGCCAAATTGCATACACAAGGAAACCGGCCAGCTGTGATTTGGACACAGCCGCGAAACCATAACCTTGTTTGTATTGCACAAATAGCTAGCTGCTTTATGCTACGACTTTGTCGTTATCAAATGCAGACAAATTTATCTGTTTGAACAATGGTTTTTTTTACATGTGATCTGTTATTAGGGATAAAATGACATACGGATACAAGACGGTTTCATGATGCAAGACACACACATGGCGCCGTGGATGATATATACGGAAGGGAGTCTCTGTAAAATGTGGTAATGGACACCATATGCAACCACAAAGTACCATAAGAGCTAGTTGCGAGATCGACCATTGGAAGATCAATTGATATTCTAAATTTGTGCAGTCCACCAGGACCGTCTCTAGCATTTTAGAGGCTCGCGGCTTACACCAAGAAACTCGTGAAAGTATATCATGAGCAGCTCTATCTTGTTAATTAGGCGGGTGACAAAGCAGGTAGAGGGATTTCTGGAAGTTAGTTTTCTTTCTTGCAGCTGTATCTTGGGATAAGAAAATCTCTCCTTTTTCCCGGTTGAAATTTGTTAGTAATGAGAGCGCTCAAGAAGAAGCTGAAGAGAAACAAAGTTGAGTCTTCTGAAATGAGAGCGGGAAGTATTATTAACCGTAGAATTCTAAAGAAACTTCGCCAGCTCGGGATATCAACAGCGATACTTCGACCACCTTGTAGCAGGAGGATCAAAATTTTACTAATATGTTTCTGCATTTTATTTTCTATCTTTCTCTTTACTATCTGTTCAACTCATAATATGATTCCATGGAGACGACATCAACATTATCGTCCTCTTCAAAAGTATCATAACTCGTCTGCAAGGTATGAGCATCCAACTCAAAATGTGTGTGTACTTGCCTTAATTAAGAGAAGTTATAACTTCTCACCTATCTTCCTCTTTAAATCTAATGCTTGTTAATTTCATTGTAAGCAGAAAAGGTTGTACCCTTTTGATTAACACTTGGAAGAGAAACGATCTCTTAAAGCAGTCTATCTCTCATTATACATCTTGTGCTGGACTTGATTCTATACATATCGTTTGGAGTGAGCGGTAGAAACATTGAGCTTAAGATTGACATCAATAAGGAAAATAGTCTGAATAACAGATTCAAGGACATCAAGGATTTAAAAACCGACGCCATATTTTCAGTTGACGATGATGTTATTTTCCCTTGCACTTCAGTTGAGCTAGCTTTTAATGTTTGGCAAAGTGCACCAGAAACCATGGTGGGATTTGTACCTCGAGTACATTTGGGAGATGAAAAGGTATAACTCAAGCCCCGTTGTTACCATATCTGTTTGGTAGTTTTTCTATCGAAACAAACAAATGCACTATTTTGTTGTTGAATTTGGGGTTCCTTTTGGGGTGCAGAAACAAGGCTTGAGCCGGTACACCTACGGAGGCTGGTTGTCTGTTTGGTGGATGGGTACATATAGTATGGTGCTTTCCAAGGCTGCCTTTTTCCACAAGAAGTATCTTGGATTGTACACAAATCAGATGCCAGCATCAATTCGAGATTATGTAACTAAAATCAGGTCTTCACTCCATATACACGTTTACACTGGATTTTGCTTCATGTAGAATCGCAATTTTGTGCACGTAGACCTGCAGTGCTATGCGCTCATTCTCGGAATTCTTGTAACAGGAACTGCGAAGATATTGCCCTGTCTTTTCTTGTTGCAAATGAGACAGGCGCTCCTCCAATATGGGTAAAAGGTTAAATTCCTCACTCATCTATTCTTCACTTCTACTGGTTAAGTTATTCAAGCATGTAAATCTTTGTTGTTTTTACTTATTACTGTAGGTAAAATTTTCGAGATAGGATCAACTGGAATAAGTGGCATAGATGGTCACAAATCACAATAAGCGAAGATCGGAATGTCTGAACAAGTTTGCGGTTGAATATGGGCGCATGCCTCTGGTATCTACTTTTACAAAAGCTGTTGATGGCCGAGACAGTTGGATTTGGTGAATCAAACTCGCATTGAAAATTAATAAACTAGAATCCAATTCATACATATACACACGTAATTCCATTCAATAAAACAAAGATACAAGCAGCTACCAGTTTTGATTCAAAGATTACAAGAAAACAAGATTCTTAACTTTGAAAATGTCGAACCAGTTATGAGGTTTCTCATCTTCGGACATAAATGTTGGCGTGCTCTCCGTAGCTGCCGAACTCTTGAACTTTGCCACAACTTCTTTATCGAAATATTGTTTCTCAATCTTATTCATGGCTTTCAACAATTTCTTAGGATTTCCGGTTGCTAACGCAGAATTCACAGATTCAACAATCGCCGGAATCGAACTGAACACCGGACTTTGTTCCGGTTCATTGTCAAAGTAGTCAACCATTGAATCGATACGATTAGCTATCTGGCGAAAATTTACCGCCTCATGTCTTATGCCAACCATATTCTTTGTGTGTTTTTCAGTTTGCCTCGTGTCTCCCTTTTGGATTGCTTCCTTGAGCTTGCGCTTTTCAGGTTCTATTTCTTTCTCACATTCATCAGCTAGATTTCTCAAATTCTCCGATAAAGAAATGAGTGCTTTCGTTTTGCTTTCCATTTTCGCAGAAATTCCCACAAATGGCTTTTCGAATGATTGATTAATCAAGTGTTTCTATCCACTGATTTTTGAATCGGATGGTTCTTTTTTCTTTCACTTTTCCGAATTTCTAATTGAAGTTTTGGATGATGAAAGTATTCGCAGAGGGCTATAGTTTTATAATGGTTGAAGATTGCGTTAGGATATAGCCATAGTTAATGTCAGACAAGTGGGGGGACTGGCAAGTTGGCGACTAAGTCCAAACTTCATTTCAGCCTACACGGTTTGTTGACTATTATGAACTGGATTTACAGACCGAGTCAGTTAATGTACGCCTGAAGAGAGCTTGGTGGTACTGTATCTTTGATTGAACATTTTTAAATAAGATATTGCGATGATTTTATTCCATGAATCACCATCACGTTGTCAGGTTTAGTCGTGGGGAGTTAGTTACGCCATCGATTGCTGCGCTAATTTAAACTTAGTTTAAAAATTGATGCCAATGTTACAATTTTACAATTTTACATACTAAAAAATAATTTGTTAAAGTACCCTCACGTTAACGTTTTTCCATCTAGTGATAGTTAAGATTAATTTACTTTACATATTTATCCTTTACTTATTCCCACATTAATTTTATACATCATTTTTCATGTTCGTCGAATCCGGTTCAGGATCGTTACACCGCTTTCAGGTTCGTTACATCATTCCCCAAAAAGGTTCATCATTTCAAGTGTTTTGGGGTTTTTGGTTGGAAGAAAACCGACCTTCTACGATATTTTTTAGGTTCGTCGAGCCGGTTCGGGATCGTGACAACGCTTTCAAGTTCGTCGAGCCGGTTCGGGATCGTTACACCGTTCACGGGATCGTCGGATCATTTACCCTCCTCTACAAGGAGATGTAGTTCGTGGGTAAATATGACTTTTAATTGGAAAGATAAGCTGTCACCTAGTACTTAAAGTGATTCCAAAACCAAGGCAGATTGGATGGAATTTTCCTTTTGAATAAAACAGGGGTACTTTAACAAAATTCTAATAATGCTTGCCATCTAACTCGGTAAGCATGGGGTACTTTTTTAGTGTAAAGTGAAGTGTATTTGGGTACTTTATCAAAAGCCATTTACTTTTTGTAGATGATTGATTTTTGCTTTTACTCATGTTAATTTAATCGAGTCTACAAATGTGTCTCATCTCTTGCAAGTTTTTCAAGATTTAACTTGCAATCTGGTCAAAAGTGCCCCACTTCCAATTTACGGTTTAATAAGTTGACTTTTGTTATGACCTAGTAATATTTTTTTTCAACTTTTCAAAACTGCAGATTCTCTAACCCCTTAGTCACTTTTTCCATCAAAGTCAAATTTTTTTGTCAAAGCATAATGCCCTTGGTCAACACACCCACAAAAATTACGTGTTTATCCCTTGGTTCATGATTTCCTTGTTTACACATTGGTTAACTAAGTTTGAATTTGATGAGTAACTTAAAGAAAATAGGGTTTGATTGATATGAATGAATTAGGTTCTTCTCTGGGTTTTATAGGGTGGAGAAGATGAAGAGAGATTCATTTCTCTTTTTTTCCCTTAGGGTTTGAGTGTTCGGGTGGAAAAAGAGCAATTCAAAAGTGGGGCACTTTATCAAAATTCCCATGATTGTTTTGCTTTTACTCGGTCTCATCTCTTGCAAGTTTTTCAAGTTGAAATATTTGAAGTGGTGCATGTGTTTTGTTCAGTGGTTGCTCATTTCTCTTTTTTTCCCTTAGGGTTTGAGTGTTCGGGTAAAAATTACACCGAAAATTACAGATCACGACAGAGAAGATAAAGAAGAAGATATGGTGAAGCTAGATTTCTGAGATTGAGAAGATGTTGCTGCTGAGAGAAATAGATCAAAATTGAGATGATTCATAGAGTTAGGTTACTGTTTGAGCTCATGGAAGAGATATGGGTTATGAAGAAGAAAAGGGATCAGTAATGGTGATTCCGCTATTGATGGTGAAATTGATGCAGATAGAGATTTTAGGGTTTTGGATTTGTTATTAATTTCAGAAAGAAGCGGAAATTGATTTGGTGGCTGAGTTCATTGTAAATTATAGGGTTAGATGCTTGTTAGGACAGGGTTAAAATTCAGGTGGTATGATTTAATTGCTAATGGATTTGTTTCGAATCGAGATGGGTTTGATGAGGAATAAGTCTTGATAGTGATGAAGTTGAAATTGCAGGTGCAGTGGTTGATTTGTTGGTGGTGATACCAGACTATGTGTTGTGTTGGAGTTGGTGTTGTTGATTGATGATTGAATGGGTTTTGTTAGGATTGGAACTGGAGATAAAATTGGGTTTAATTCGAAGATGAGACAGAGAGAAGGCATGGGTCTGTGGTAGTTTTGAGTTTGAAATCAAGCTATGGAGAACATGGCGTTGGAGTGGAGAAGCTGAAATTGAGTTGTGCTGGTGGGTTTGAGAAGTGCAGTAGAGATGTATGGAAGGAGCTTCAATCTAAGTTGCATAAAGGGAGTCTGGTATTGAGACTGCAATGGAATGTTGGTGCTGTGGTGGTGTTGGTATGGACTGACAAAGATGACTATGAAGCTGAGATTAGGAGATGGTGTTGAACTGAAGAAAATAGAAGCGAAAGTGTTGATTACTGCAAGCAAGAGTTGTTACTGTGCAGTTGGCTCAGTTTATGAGCTGCTGGTAAATGCAGGTGCAGTTTCCTCGGATCAGTTTACAGTTGCTACTATACTGGGAGTCTATTCAAGTGGAAAATATAGTTGTTTGCAAAACACTACTCCATGCTCATTCAATCAAGATACTAGGTATGCAGTGCATGTAATGATTTTGCATCATTAAGACTAGGCAACCAAATTATTGCTCAAGCTGTAAAAACTAGGTTTGATCCTAATGTCTCTGTTGCAAATGGTATTGTTACCATGTATTCTAAGTGCGGACAGTTTGAGAAAGCACGAAAGGTATTTGATTCAATTGCTTATAAGGATCTGGATTCTTGGAATGCCATTTGTTCTGTGTGTGAGATAACGAGGGGTGTAGATGTCATTTGCGGGGTGCCAGCTGGGACTTAACTCCCCTAACCAGCCGTTACCCGTTTTTTTAAAAAAAAACGGGGCACTTTTGAAAAGTTCTAAAAAACGGGGGCATTTTATCAAAATTCCCTTATTTTAACAAGTCCTCCATTTTATTTTATTCAATAATAATATGGATTTCCACCTGTAATACTCTTAGTCACATCCTTTGGTGTTAAATATATGAGTGAAAATGAGAAATACCTTGGCTCACCTTCTTCTTACAGGAAGGTCCAAGGTTAACTCTTTTGAGGAAGTTAATAATGCTTTTGAAAGAAGACTAGCTACCTGGCAAGGAAGTATTATGTGAAAGTTGTGCTCAATGTTGTTCCTATGTATCAAATGAGTTCATTCAAGATTCCGAAAAAGCTCATCAAAAAGATGGATACTATGCAGAGAAAATTCTTCTGGGGTTATAAAAATAATAGAGGCAACAATCAGTTGCTTGGCAAAACTTGTGTATACCTAAAAAATTTGAAGGTCTTGCATTACACCATGAACAACAACATCACTATTAGCCATGTACTTGTGAATACTAACACTAACACTTCCATATATGGGCAATAACACCAGCAACACAAACATAATCTCTACTTCAGATTATTACATCTTCTTCCCTGTAACTCAAATATAATCTACATTCCACCCACAGCTTTACTCTAAACTCATCCCAATCTCAATTTCATTCACAATCATACAAACTCAACAACAGGAATTATGATTTTACTAAACTGACAGAGCAACACAATTACCTCAATACGATTCCACTCAGCAAGTTGAGATCACTTCTTTTTCTTTACTTGGTTCAACAAATCATTATAAAACAACAACAATCCCACTAGTTCAACAAGCTACAACTGTAACCCAATTAATTATCCATTACCTCCAGCTCTTCACTGCCTCAATAAACAGTTCCTTATAATAATTCCTTCTCCAGTTCCATACACATACATCTCAATTTCGTTTCACCAAACAATTGAATCAATTCTTCCTTGCTTTGACTTCATCCAGCAAATCTTCTCAAAAATAACAACACCCATCAGTTCAATTACTAGAACTCTATAATCCTCATCATCATCTTTGATTCTCAGAAACCCTAAAACCAATTCTCAATCCTCTATTTTCTAATTCGACTTCACAACATCAATTCAAATCTTCAAATCAAAAAAACCCATCTTCTAATTTATCCCCTGAACTAACACCTTTATCTTTTGGTTCTTCTTTGAACTTCTTACAAACCTTAATTCAATTTATGAGAGACCCTAACTCTGATTCTTCATGAAAACAGTTTCTGAAAATCAATTAAACATCAACCCAATCGTTCTTCATCTACCAGGAACTCGATGCTCTAATCAATTCCACAAAACCTCAATCAAACTTCATCTTCCAGAAACCCTAACTCTTAATTCATTATCTCCTTTAAGTCTGAATCAACAACAGACAACAACACCATCACTAGCTGTAACTCCATGATCTTCTCAAACCTATTTCGATCTCAAAACTCTAATTTATCTCTTAAATCTCTACCAAGAAGAACAGAGAAGAAGAAACGGAGAGAAGGAAAGAAAAAATGAGAAGAAAGAAGAAGAATGAGAAATTTGTGCTCATCTTCTCGACATGGTCTTGATAAGGCCGACCCAAAATACTCAAGGCACCCGACCAAAAGATAAGGGCAGCCATGCCGGCTAAGAACTAAACCAATGATATCTTCTTCGTCTGGTATCTGAATGACGCGTGCGAGTATTCCATTCCGCGTAACTTTTCGAGATCTATCTAGAGGTACTAGTTTGTATCTAGATCGTTGTTAGATTAATTTCTAATAATTAACGTTCGTGTTAAAGTACTCGAGTCATTATCGGTTAAATCCTCTCTTGACTGGTCTAATAGCGTTGACGACCTTGAGGGTCCTTACATTCTCCCCACCTTGTAACATTTTCGTCCTCGAAAATTAAACTATCCTTAAGATCTTCAAAAACTCCCCACCTTATGAAAAATCTTATCTCTTGACTAAGCGCAAACAACAAGAAACAAAGCACAAACCTATAAGGCTTTCTACAACTAAAATTTGTGGCTCTAGGTTCAAAATACTAATTTTCATTTCAATAAGTTATCATTTCTAATTACGAGAGAAGATACTCTATAACAAAGTTTCTAAGTAAAATTTGGGATCTATCAGTTCACTAATAGAAGCAAGTTCTCCTTTTACGAATGGTAATCCATGCATGTAGTTGCCCTGTCTAGGCTGATCAGACGACAATGCTTTCCTACACCAAAAGACAACACAAACATATCGGAATTACAAACCTCACTATTCCCCAGTGCTTGATTAACTAAGTATTAATTTATTAAGATTAATTAATCATTAAACTTTTATTGTAAGTCTTATAAATTTACTTCAGTAAATATATAAATGCTTCACAACATTTTAAACAATTTAGTCATCAAAATTCATTTTATTTTATTTTTATTTATCATTATTATTATTTATTAATTTTAATGAAATCGAATTTTAATTCCAAATATTATCTATTATAAATTTACTACCAGCTTAATTACTCATATACTATTATCAACTGTGTTATTACTTTCATTATTCTTTAGTCGTTTGTCCGGTTGGTATACTAAGTAAATATAATTATACATTCACGTAAAGGTGGATATAATAGATTTTATTTATTCATACGGAATCAGTATGCTATATCTTGTTAAATATTGGTGTTGTTAAATATGATTTAAATTTAAGTCGGCATAAAATTATAACATATCTTAATAGTCTTTTGATTTTTCTATTAGCATGAAGTATCTTATTAATATACAAATTTATCTTATTTTAATTATAATATTACACTAAGCATCAGAATTCTATTATTACTACTTCATGTATATTTGTTTCATTTTAAAGATTCACTGGATCATTTGTTAGAGTAAAGATAATTTGTAATTAGTTTAAATTACAAAACTTAATCGTAGATAAACGTAAATAATTTTTTTATAGATATTTAATCCTAATTATTTCTTTTATCGTTATATATTTTTATTGAAATTTTAGTTAACTTAAGTTCAATATGGTACTAATTTATAAATGATAACATTACTTTATTAAAATCATTATTGCTATTATTGTCATCTATAATTATTATTTTAATATTTTTATTACTAACACGATGGTTAATTAAACTATGATTTGAACTACTCTTACAAATATTATTGAGTCCCAAAAATATTATTAATATTTACGTAATTATAAAATCGTTGATTCTACATATAAGTCAAGGTACTCAGTAAGTTTATATGTGACTTTCAATATTTATTAATAATACAAATCTCACTATTATTATTTTTTTACTATTGAATTGTGTAAGTGTGCATACTTTTTAATTAATCATTCTTAAATTCTTATTAGCTAAAGTTTTAGGAGTACCCTACAATTTTTACATAATTACATACGCAAACAATCAAACAAACAAATCAATCAATCAAATAAATCTTTTAATTATTGATAGCTTTTAGTGATTAATATCTATCTCACAACCCAACCCAGATTCTAAACTAATCTAGTTCTCTAACCGGCAATTTGTCTATTTCTATCTTTTCCCATATAAGATCTAATGGTGAGCTCGATACCAACTTTGTAGCGCCCCTAAGTTAGCAAATCGACTAATCCAAGAGATTAGCTAAATAAAGAGGCACTAAGAATCTAAATCCTTTACTTAAACCTTGATTTAGAAATCATTTACAAAACTTAACCCAAAACAAGCCCCGCTCGAAATATATACAAGAACTCCTCTCAAATGATACCTATACAATAGTCGTATGGTTTACAAATAGAATATACGACATAATAAACATATCGATTATAAACAACTAAAGAAGTCAACTTCTGAGCTTTTTCGCGCAACTCGGGTCTCCTGTCTCAAACCGAAAGTGGGAATAATTAACATTTAACTTCTATGTAATTATATGCAAGATTTGGAAAACATTACATGTTTCCGAAGCATTAAACAGTGACCAAGTTACTGAAATAAACAAACAAGTATATGGACAAACTCCTTCTTCAAACAATATATAATATTGAAGCCCACTTCCACTCTGATTACTAATATTGAAGCCCACTTCCACTCCGATTACTCATAAAAGCACTAGATATAGATGCTAAGGAGCATATCCTATACACCACAAGTGGAAATCCTTATTTCCCATAACAATTCAAGCAAACAAGTACAAGTACTTTCCAAATTATGGAAAGATTTGCGAATTAATGAATTATCGTAATGCAATTTAAACAAAGCATGAAATGCACGAACAAACAATGCATGAGTTTATTAAGCATAAACTTTTATAAAAACAATAATAATGATTACAAAAGAGTCAAATGCATTCCCACCTCTTTTGATGACAAGCCACGCCTACCTCGAGATCCACGATCCAGTGGTTCATCCTTTGAATTGATCGTTGTTAATAACTAACTGTTAATCACACAAGTACTCTAAGAGATTAGCCAAAAGGCTCATACAAGGTTCATACAAAACTAACTAATGGTTCTAAGCCCATTAACTAAGGTCCAATCCATCTAAGTCAACTAACGGTAAAACTGATGGTCATAGGTCAACTAACAGTCAACGTCTAAAGTCGGGTCAACTAGTCCAGGTCAGATGGTCCGCTGAGTCAAACATGAATCGGTCAAGGTCAGCTCATTTAGAGTCAACTCGTCTGACGAGAGTCGTGCAATTGATCGGGGTTACAATGTAGCTAAAACAGATTCAATCGCCTAAATCGATTGCAATTTGGCCAAGACCATTACACAGGCAAAACTTGAGACGCACCATAATGGTGTATCAACAACATATGGCACAAATCCAAAACTCTATTACAAATTCAATTCTACCAAATAACTACAAGATTATTTCATAATCACACTAGAGCCTACCTGCAAATGCAGTTCCAAGCTTTTACAGCAACACTAACAGCAACTAACACCAATTAAATCCACTCATCTAAACCTTAACTTCCACTCGTACATCATAACTCAACATTTCAGTTTCATCTACAAATCCTCAATACTCTTGCATTCAAAGATCTTGAAATATTGAATCATGCTCTTCTCACTAAACTTGCTTGGAGAATTTGCAATCAATCTGAACTCTTATGCCAAATCTTAAAGGCTAAATAAAATGAAGATTTTCATCATATCAATAATGAAAAAAGTAATACTTCTTGGATTTGGAGAGGTGTTGAAGTTGGTCTCAAAGTTCTCGCAACAAAGTGTTTGTATACAAGTGAATAATGGAAAGAAGACAAGAATATGGCTTGACAAATGGATTATTAATCTAGATGTGATTCCTAGTCCTATTTCTCCAAGTCGCGTAACTACAATTTTGTTAGTGAATTGATGATTGAGAATACTTCTTCTTGGAACATTAATCTTCTCGCATGATTTTTTTTTCCTAAAGTGGTTGGTTATATTTCCATAATGCATATTAATCCTAATGAAGAAGATATAATTACAAAGAGAAACTCTATAAATTAATGTTGTCGGGACCATCAAAATTTATTAATTAAGTGAGATATTAATAAATCCGATAAAAAAATAAAAAATTAACCGATAAATTAATAATTATTAATTTATAAGAACGGGCACCTAGCTCAGCTAGTCATCCCTGTTTCCCAAAGTTTCAGGCGCTTCAGGAGGTCCAAGTTCGAGCCCCCAATGGCGTAATATTGCAGGAATTAACATGGAAGCCCCCCCCCCCCCCAATCCGCTTTCGGCTTCCTTGGCTAGGTTACCCATGAGGCTCGCTGGTAGGTTAGCACAGCAACCTTTGTTCAATTAATGTAGTGGTACGTTGTTGGATCTTAGCTTGTTAGGCTTCCAACTAGTTAATGTAATACTCTTTGTCTAATAGTTCCAATCTAATAATTAATATTTTATTAATTTATAGATAAATTTCATTTCAAATAATTAATTTCTAAACAAACAAAATACCATATCATATCTTTTATATTGCCTATATAAATACAATATCAATATCAAATCATACTTTTATAAACATGATATCCAATCATAATTTTTATTTCTTATAAAAACACAATATCAATATCAAATCATACTTTTATATAAACACAACATCAAATCATATTTTCTAAATAAATTTTTATTTACTATCAAAAAATAAATATTTCATATAGAAATACAATATGAAATCATACTACTAACAAATAAGAAAATATTTTATATAAATACAATATGAAATCATACTACTAACACAAACAAATCATAAACACAATATGGCTTCTCATCTTAAAGGTGTTAAAAATCAACAATGACCGATGAAATTCCTAGAGCATTATGCAAGCACAACAAGGATAATCATACAACACCAAAGATTCTTACAATGATATGAAAAATAGAGATAAAATTCAATAAGATATTGATTTTAGTAAAAAACTGAAGACAATTAAATCATTTTTTTAAAAAATCTCCGTAAATCATTAATGTATTGAATATATATATAATGCATTATTAATTTATATTTCATATGGGGACTACATAGGTAATCAAAAAAATATTATCTTATAATTTTAGCGAATTATTAATTTGGCACGTTGTCCCCAACTCAGGAACGGCCAAAAATATTATTTAAGAGAGTTTATTAAATAATCGAGTATTAATTAAAAGAGTTTCTACTTTAGATGGAAACATACAAAGGATGGTTTGTTTACGATCAAGAGTGCTTATAACAAACTTATGGAAAATAGAGTTGCTCATCAGATTAATCTCAATAGTGTGCCGAGAGAAGTCTGGAAATCTCTCTGGAAGATGAAAATGTTTTTCAAGAAACCTTTACCTTATCTTCAAAATTCAATACTTTTGTAACAATTTTTGTTACATTTATCTCGAGTTCGTAACACTTTAGCGTTTCTCTGTAACAGTGGGTTCTGTAACAATTATATAGTTACAAACACGCTCTTTATACATTTTCTTATTTGTGAACACCTTTTGAGAAATGCAATTAATTTTTGAGCATATTTCCAACATGAGGATCTAAACCCATTTGCTGAGGCGGCGGAGGAAGCTATTTTTTCCAATAATTGTGTGGTAATTTTTATTAAATTAATTATTGCAACTCTTTTTATGATTATTTGCCTTGATGAGAAAATTGATTTATTTATTTTTGTTAAACAATTGTGATTTCTTTTGATAGAGCATATTTGCCTAGGGTTTTAATGTTCTATGCTTTTGATAAACAATTGTTATTTCTAAAAATATAATTATTGCAATACATTTGAATCACTTGAATGTATGAGTTGCATGATTATTATTAATTGAATCACGTAAAATTGGAAAATAGTGGAATCCTAAGTTTCAGTATTTTTACAATCATGATAAAAACTTTCAATTGTGCTTCTTTCTTTTAGTTTTAGAAATTTAAGTTTAAAATCAAAATCTCTACAAGTTCGAGAATCGAATCTCTTATTACCACTATCTACAACACATCAGCGGCCATCCATTTTCTCAATGTGGCCGGCTATCCTTCTTAATGCGGGCCACTTCTCAACGTGGCTGGCCACTTAGGCTTCATGGTTGTCAATCTTTCTTAATGTGCCCGGCCATTTAGGCTTCGTGGCCGGCCATCCTGGTCAAAGTGGCCGGCCATCCTTCTCAATATGTCCAGCCACTTCTCAATGTGGCCAGCCATTGCTTCGTGGTCGACCATCCTTGTCAATGTAGTCGGCCACATGGTCGTTGTAACACCCCGTGTTTTTAGCATGGTGTATGCTAAAAGATGTGCCATGGCCTGAGATGAAGCTTCTTCCAAAGATTCTGTTGTGTAGTAAAAAGAACATTGGCCTAGGCCAATGCGGTGCCAAAATGGCGCATTATGTTGAGCATATTTTTCAAGGACAATATGACACCAAGAGGGTACAAGATACATTGGCTTAGAGCCAATCATGGCGCATTATGACGCATTAAGGCATGCCATATTTGCCAAAGGCCAATCTCGCATTAAATGATACATTATGAAAGTTGGGTAGATAGCCTTGAGCAAAGCTAGTGCTAACATAGCATATTACCATGTCATTGGCATATGGCCAATATCGCATCACTGAGTTGCATCATGCCAGAGCAGGCTGGCCTTGGCAATGTACAACCATCATGGTTATACATTGCAGTTGGCCTATGGACCAGAAATGAAAGTACAACCATCATGTCCCTTCACTAGACCTGGCTTAAGAAATGTCATGCATCGTGGTCGGACATTGGAATTGGCATGTGATCCAGTAACCGAATGTACAACCATTGTGGTTGTACGTTGCAGTTGGCCATGTACATCCATCATGGCCTGGGGACTTGGTGAATGTTTTTTCCTCCCCTAATCTAAGTTGTAAAAATTTCTTTAAAACATATATATGGAGGGATAGTTGGTTGAAGGTGCAAATGCGGACCATGCATGCACCGAGTAAGCTTCATAGATTAGCCAAAAGAGTATAAATGATGCTTAGGCCTCATATTAAGCATGGGCATCACTATGCCATGCTGCAGACAAAACATTCATCACTTGGATGCATTTTGACGAAACGACCTACACGGACTAGGCCATTACCATTATTTCTTGGCCACGGACTTGCAAACAAGTTTGCTTAAGTTACTCTCCCTTCGAGGATGAACTACGGTATGTGCTTGATCCCTTTAGAGTACGGAAGGGTACGTAGGAAGCTGCAATGAGTTGTAACATTTTCGGTCCAACACTTTGTCGCTCATATCATCTAATTGCGAGATGATTGCGGCATATTGGCCTCTCATATCTTCTGGCTCGATATTGCGATGCGAGAGATGATTGTGGCCACACTCGATGAAGCTAGTTGCATGTCATTTACTAGATGCTCATACTTCATATCAAGCTATAAGGAGTTGGCATATGTACCCATTGCGAATTGGGCATGGCATATGTACCCATTTACTAGATGCTCATACTTCATATCAAGCTACATCGGTATGCAAGTAGCGGAGCTTGCATAAGCCTAAGTAAAGAACGACATGATCCTGATTGATGCACCCTTGGCATGAGAAAGACAAGTGCATGCTTTCAGCAATGTCTAAGCTAAGTAAAGAGGGGCTATTAGGCGTGCAATGGCCTATGCGCAAGATCAAAACATGATATATGCCTGGAAAGGACACTAAGGCCAGTGATACACGCGCGATGCATCGACACATAGGATGTCGTCCAACTTGAGAAGGATTCCATCAACATTGAGAAGGATGGCCAACCACAAGCCGAAGCGACCGACCACATTGAAAAGGATGGTCGTCTACATTGACCAGGATGGCCGGCCACGAATCCTAAGTGGCCGGCCACATTGAGAAGGATAGACAACCATGCCAACTATGTGGCCGGCCACATTGAGAAGGATGGTCGGCCACATTGAGAATGATGCAATCAGAACTCCGGTATCAACATAATGCGGTTCAACACTTGAATGCCATATGAAAATAATGACATAAGCTAAGGGGAAAAAAAAGCCAACTGGACTCATCATTCTACCGATGTTGGAAAAGATTCGTCCTCGAATCTTGTCGATGCCATGTTCTGTATGTATAACTCGTTGAAGAAAATCTTCAAAACAATTAACGATGTTAAAAAAAATGTGTACCGTATGGAAAGCATGAGGTATACTGGTAACCTAAAACGGATCTTCATAGGTTGAATCAAAAAGTTCTCCCTTGTTAGGGTATACTTGGAAGGACATTCATCTAATTCATTGATCAACAAAAATTTTCTCAATGTAGGCAAAGAAAATAAGACATTATCATTAAGTTTATTAAGATTTGATGACTCACCATAAAAATATTGCGTGAACTGTTATTCTTCATCTTGGGTGATAGGATCCGGAGATGCCTATTTTATAATAACCGCAATCGCACGGTGTCTAACTAGTAGACAGAGGCAAGTACGGGTCGTTCCCACAAGGAGCGGTGGAAATATCAATAATAAGTATCTCTAATCGATCAAACTGCAATGATATTTTTGGATTTTTAGAATTGAAAATGAAATAATAATAAAATTAAAGTAAACTAACAAAGTGAACTCGCAATGAGAGAGCCGGTAACTGTGGTTTATAGTTTCAACTCATCATTTCTAATCAATTACTGAAATGAAACATAACTCATGATTATATGCTTATTTTCCGTTCTGTCGACATCACCTATTATATGTATTAGCGTCGCAAATATCACTGGTATACCCTAAGCATGGCACATCAAAAGACAAAACCCAAGCATGCACCATCAAATTGCATCAGCGAGAAAGTTATACGAAACTAATTTAGCTCACAAATATTTTTCGGCTTTTCTAAGCATAACCCATCAAGGAATTAATCGAAGCATAGATTATCAAATAATAAGAAAAAACATATTTGTAAAACTAATTCATTATGCACATAGGTTTGTATTAAAACCGGCGAAGCAACAACTAGTTTTCAATAAATCAACAAACAATATTCAAGATTTATTTATTCATATCATAATGGTCTTTTGCTAAATTCATCAATTCAAATGGCCTAATACCCCAAATAGTTTCAACCATAAACCCTAGTTACAAAAACAATTAGCAAGACATGACTTTCTTAAAAGCCATAAACAAATATATTAGAGATTCACTAGCTAATCGAAATGGAATTTGAAAAACAAAAGAACGCAAACCCTTCTCCGTCTCTCCTCCACGGCTCTGTAGCCGCCTCCCTTCTCTTCGTCTCCCAAAACCGGCCTCTTTTCTGAGTCTGTATCGATCAAGTTATATACTCCCTGCGAAAGTCTAATTAAGACCTAGCCCGTTGCAAGGCCCAGCCCTCTACCGGACCATTACTAGCTTCCACTTATTATTCTCTATCGGGTCCAAGACTTCCCTGCCAACACCAATTTCATCTGTTTTGATTTCGTTGCCATATTATATTAAGCATCCGTCGAGCAGAAACCGACACAAGACATCCAACGGCAACCACTCTTCTTATCTGCTTTCACAGTTCACAGCAGTGCAACAATGTCATTCACATCTGTGGTTCTATAAACGGCCACCATATATATCTATTGCTCGACTTAGCTCGAGCAACTTCCATGTTCAGGCCTTTACAAATTCATTTTCCTCCACTGCCGAGTGCCGACAACATCACAATCTCTGAAATTGAACCGAGCAAGTATTCACCGATTGCACCAAGCTCAGCCATTAACTGCATCTCAAGAACAACACCTAACCGCATCTTCTCGCACAATTTCCAAGACCATGGCAGTCGAAAACCAGCATCACTGAATCACTACGCCATCGTTCTCCATCTTCATCAACAATTCGAACGGCATCAGAAAAATTACCACAAACAACTGCCATTCCCTGACCCTCCAAGCACCACCAGCATCGCTAGCGCTTCTTCATCTCAGCCAAAGCACCTACCAAGACTTTATCTACCTGATTTTCAAATGCAACTGCCAGCGATCATGGCTTCTCACTGCCACCAATCTCAGCTTGATTAAATAATAACCCCAGGGAAAATTAGTGAATTCACGGCAAACTTTGATTACTGCCGATCCTCTTCATTTCTTTCCCGAGCTCTTTTCTATACAGCGACTTGGATGCATCAGCACCATGGCAAACTCAACTCAGCTAACACACAGTCCATCCAGCCAACACAACCGTTACTTCCTTGTTGAACTGCTCTTCTTCGCATTTTCTTCTCACTGACTGTCTAAGCTCCCTCCTCCACCGATCACAATGGTACTGCACTGATTTCCATCTTTTCTTGCCTTATAACACCTACAACAGCAATCAATCTCAGCGCTGGCATCATCATCCATACTTCCTCGTTCCCATCAGACACAAAACAAGCTCCTAATCCTCTCCATTCGTCCAACCAGTTAACAGCAGCGGCAGCATCAGTTCAGCTGCTTTTCCGACCCTTCTCATCATTCAAAATGAACACAAAATGGCCACATACTCCAGCTTTCTTCCCTGTAAGCAAATGGGTTATACCCAATCTCTACAATTCCATCTCCATTCAAGAACAACCGAGAGCATAAACCAACAGTCCCTTTAAGAGCTGATGTCCCAGTAACTAACACGTGGTGATAATGAAGCCAGGCCACGTTCACTCATCTTCTTTGCCTAAACCACTAGTGGGAGTTTCACACGCTTGAGTGAGATAAATTCATTTGTTTCCCTTTGATGCTTCTGTCCATGAAATGATGAAGTGGTGCAGCAACATGGGCAACCCAATGCAACCACGGTTAAATGATCCCTGTCTCTTTGGTGCCTTTGAGTTGCAAACGCCAGATTAGCTCCCAGCTAAGTCATTTATTATCCGAATGATCCAATTTACTTGTACTTTCTACAAAAGCACTAAAATAGTGTTATTAGCCAAAATATCGAGTCCTAGCTAATATAAATATGAGTATAAAACGTAGCACTTTCGTGCTTATCAACACCCCCACACTTATATTTTGCTAGTCCTCGAGCAAAACAAAGAATTGACCCGCTACACAGCTGGTCATATAATAAGAGTGAGTTAGACCCGCTACACAGCTGGTCATGACAAATGCCATAAACAAGACCCGCGATAATTTTTTTTTTTTAGACCCGCTACACAGCTGGTCATTACATGCAAGAAAAAAGAAAAGACCCGCTACACAGCTGGTCATCATCATATTTTTTTATTTTATTTTTATTTTTTTATTTTTTTTAAGACCCGCTCAACAGCTGGTCATACTATACCTACAAACCTACAATAGACCCACACCCCCACACTTAAACATTACATTGTCCTCAATGTAATTGAGTCATCCAACGTAAAAATTAAGATGGGAAATTCTATGCGAAAATAAACAAATAAAAATAAAACAAGAAAATAGAAATACCTACTGGAATATACATACACGACTCTCCATATATCAACAGCCTAAATATTTGAGGATCAACCCAAAGCACAATATACATAATTAATAATAATCTCACACCCTCCCTGTAGCAACGTAAAGATATAGAGACTATCAAAAGGAAATAGCCACCCCCAAACATAATTTTTGCAAAGGATATATCGTCGGTAACAAGAATTACCGACTCAAGTGGTTCACTGGGGATGTGAACTGAAACGATCTGGGAATCATGCACAGGCAAAGAGAAGTCACGAGATGCAAAATAGTCTAGTAATATTGGAGAAGCACGCAGTTCTAATCCAAAATTAGGAATCTTCCGAAAAGTTGTGCTAATAATTCTAGGTGTATTAACTTCTCCACTAGGTTTGCAAACCTGTACTAAATCATCATCATAAACATCATCAACTCCGGGAATCAATAGGAATATCACAATAAAGATGATTAAAAGAAACCTTATAGATAGAGAGTAATGTCTCTAAGTCGTTAGACTTTACGGTCTCTTCGGAATTAACACATTCTTCATAAGCATCATTTTTATAGCACTGATATGTCACACCGTCTAAAAGAATGGTGTCCTCAATCCTAAACTCATCCTTTTGAATAGGCGAGTGATCATTAACACGATCAGGAGTTGGACTAAATACACCACTTTCACTTGGTATGACAATGTCTTTATTCCTATGATCACAACTATCAAGTTCATCATCGTTATCCATACACATTGATTCATTAGTTAAAGCGATTTCATCATAAATATCAACAGTATTAGAAAAATTAGAACTTGTCTCCTCGGTAAGACCACAATCTTTTACCGACTGCGTTAGTTGAGCAATCGATAAAGCATTTTGTTCAGCGAGTTCAGCTATATGAGCATGGGATTTACTAAGCTCAGCAAAAAATAACTCATTAGCTTTGGCCTGTTCAACAATGTCAATATTGAGGCGTTCTAGCAAAGATAGTTGTGATGCAGATGGGTCACAGTAAGATTGATCATCTCTCTCATACTGTGACTCATATGTGTGTGAATAATAACTGGAATCGATATAATTTGTCTCATAACCTGGGTAAGGTTGGTAATGATCATAACCTTTACAAGGTCCGGAAAGATCATACCTATGAGAATAATTCCAATCATTATTTACACACTCGGCAGGTTCTTGATAATAAGAAGGTGCATACGCATACTCCTCATGTGAAATATCAGATGACTCCTCTGTCTCAGCTCTTTTGGTAAGATTCCAAAAAGCTATAAAAGAAGTCAACTCGCTGGAAACCATTATACAAAGTAATTATCAATAACTCACCTTGCAAAAGCTTTGCGAGAATATCAAGTACTTACCTTAGGCCAGTTGTTGATTCCAATCTTCACTCTTCAGACAAAAGTACCTAAGAAAAATCAAATAAGCTACGTAAAAAGAACTAAAAGAAAATATATAAATAAAAGCAAAAATAAGCTATGTACAAAAGAAAAATAATAACTATGTACAGAATAAAATGAATAAAAATAAAATAACTTTGTATACAAAATCAAAAATACTAATTACAATATTCCACAGCCGCTCCCCGGCAGCGGAGCCAAAAATTGATAGGATCCGGAGATGCCTATTTTATAATAACCGCAATCGCACGGTGTCTAACTAGTAGACAGAGGCAAGTACGGGTCGTTCCCACAAGGAGCGGTGGAAATATCAATAATAAGTATCTCTAATCGATCAACCTGCAATGAATTTTTGGATTTTTAGAATTGAAAATGAAATAATAATAAAATTAAAGTAAACTAACAAAGTGAACTCGCAATGAGAGAGCCGGTAACCAGGGTTTATAGTTTCAACTACTGTTTCTAATCAATTACTGAAATGAAACATAACTCATGATTATATGCTTATTTTCCGTTCTGTCGACATCACCTATTATATGTATTAGCGTCGCAAATATCACTGGTATACCCTAAGCATGGCACATCAAAAGACAAAACCCAAGCATGCACCATCAAATTGCATCAGCAAGAAAGTTATACGAAACTAATTTAGCTCACAAATATTTTTCGGCTTTTCTAAGCATAACCCATCAAGGAATTAATCGAAGCATAGATTATCAAATAATAAGAAAAAACATATTTGTAAAACTAATTCATTATGCACATAGGTTTGTATTAAAACCGGCGAAGCAACAACTAGTTTTCAATAAATCAACAAACAATATTCAAGATTTATTTATTCATATCATAATGGTCTTTTGCTAAATTCAGCAATTCAAATGGCCTAATACCCCAAATAGTTTCAACCATAAACCCTAGTTACAAAAACAATTAGCAAGACATGACTTTCTTAAAAGCCATAAACAAATATATTAGAGATTCACTAGCTAATCGAAATGGAATTTGAAAAACAAAAGAACGCAAACCCTTCTCCGTCTCTCCTCCACGGCTCTGTAGCCGCCTCCCTTCTCTTCGTCTCCCAAAACCGGCCTCTTTTCTGAGTCTTTATCGATCAAGTTATATACTCCCTGCGAAAGTCTAATTAAGACCTAGCCCGTTGCAAGGCCCAGCCCTCTACCGGACCATTACTAGCTTCCACTTATTATTCTCTATCGGGTCCAAGACTTCCCTGCCAACACCAATTTCATCTGTTTTGATTTCGTTGCCATATTATATTAAGCATCCGTCGAGCAGAAACCGACACAAGACATCCAACGGCAACCACTCTTCTTATCTGCTTTCACAGTTCACAGCAGTGCAACAATGTCATTCACATCTGTGGTTCTATAAACGGCCACCATATATATCTATTGCTCGACTTAGCTCGACCAACTTCCATGTTCAGGCCTTTACAAATTCATTTTCCTCCACTGCCGAGTGCCGACAACATCACAATCTCTGAAATTGAACCGAGCAAGTATTCACCGATTGCACCAAGCTCAGCCATTAACTGCATCTCAAGAACAACACCTAACCGCATCTTCTCGCACAATTTCCAAGACCATGGCAGTCGAAAACCAGCATCACTGAATCACTACGCCATCGTTCTCCATCTTCATCAACAATTCGAACGGCATCAGAAAAATTACCACAAACAACTGCCATTCCCTGACCCTCCAAGCACCACCAGCATCGCTAGCGCTTCTTCATCTCAGCCAAAGCACCTACCAAGACTTTATCTACCTGATTTTCGAATGCAACTGCCATCGATCATGGCTTCTCACTGCCACCAATCTCAGCTTGATTAAACAATAACCCCAGGGAAAATTAGTGAATTCACGGCAAACTTTGATTACTGCCGATCCTCTTCATTTCTTGCCCGAGCTCTTTTCTATACCACGACTTGGATGCATCAGCACCATGGCAAACTCAACTCAGCTAACACACAGTCCATCCAGCCAACACAACCGTTACTTCCTTGTTGAACTGCTCTTCTTCGCATTTTCTTCTCACTGACTGTCTAAGCTCCCTCCTCCACCGATCACAATGGTACTGCACTGATTTCCATCTTTTCTTGCCTTATAACACCTACAACAGCAATCAATCTCAGCGCTGGCATCATCATCCATACTTCCTCGTTCCCATCAGACACAAAACAAGCTCCTAATCCTCTCCATTCGTCCAACCAGTTAACAGCAGCGGCAGCATCAGTTCAGCTGCTTTTCCGACCCTTCTCATCATTCAAAACGAACACAAAATGGCCACATACTCCAGCTTTCTTCCCTGTAAGCAAATGGGTTATACCCAATCTCTACAATTCCATCTCCATTCAAGAACAACCGAGAGCATAAACCAACAGTCCCTTTAAGAGCTGATGTCCCAGTAACTAACACGTGGTGATAATGAAGCCAGGCCACGTTCACTCATCTTCTTTGCCTAAACCACTAGTGGGAGTTTCACACGCTTGAGTGAGATAAATTCATTTGTTTCCCTTTGATGCTTCTGTCCATGAAATGATGAAGTGGTGCAGCAACATGGGCAACCCAATGCAACCACGGTTAAATGATCCCTGTCTCTTTGGTGCCTTTGAGTTGCAAACGCCAGATTAGCTCCCAGCTAAGTCATTTATTATCCGAATGATCCAATTTACTTGTACTTTCTACAAAAGCACTAAAATAGTGTTATTAGCCAAAATATCGAGTCCTAGCTAATATAAATATGAGTATAAAACGTAGCACTTTCGTGCTTATCATTGGGGAGAAGTAGATTCAATATTCTCCTCGTCATCGGGATATCCATTGAAGAATGGGGTTGTATTCCAATCAACAATATCTTGATCTTGTTCGTCTTCATGACAACAAATCAAGTCTTCAACGTCGTATTTTTCTTCTATGAGCAAGCATGGTTTGGATAGAACTTTTGGTGACTGCTTCAAATAATTTTATACTTCTTCCAGAATCTTCTTCTTTACTTTAATCAGATCTTCATATTTATTCACATCTCATCGTGGTAACAACTTATTAACCCAAACTATTTGTCTTATAAGCATCTTATTGGCCCTAGAATCGACATTTCTCTGGTACGTAACAAATGATGCAAATCAAAGTGTTACAAAAGATGATAATTGTAGCAGCATAATAAAATTAATAAAGTAGTCAATAGATTGTTCGGACCTCAAATTATTCTTACGAATAATGACTATGAACTAATGATCCATACCTCGCAACTCCGAAGAATCACAACTATGAATATAATGATTATTTAGACCACGGGATGAGATCGACTATAAATAAAAATCAAAATAATGTTAAACCAAGTTTGACAATAACAAAATAATTTTATCAATAAAAAAGAGTCTACTAATTTTCGTTTTTGGAGCTGCTTATATATATATACATAACTCTCTCTAAACAAACCCTAAACTTAATAATAGAAAATTTATTTCCCAAGGTATCTACTTCCTTTCAACAAATTTCATAACTTATTAAAAGGGTGTTCTTCTATATACCCCCAGAAATACTAGTGATACCCCTTTATCTACGTACCCTCAACATTTATCTACCTACCCCATCAGTCATAAAAAAAAATTATACCCCGAACAACAAATCAGAAATAGAAAAACACAAAACCCATTTGTATCTCTTCACTGTCGTAACAAATGGGTTCCTGTTCTTCCTCCCTCCATCTGTAGAAGCCTCAAACTTTCCCAACACAATCACAAACCCCCAATTTTCTCCCCCAAAATTTCTCATCTCCATCTCCAAATCTCAAAAATTAGGTTTACCAGAATCAAGTTTTTCATCTCGTTGTTCTTGCAAATTTCACCATCAGATCTGCTATTTTTGTTGTGTGAATCGGTGTTTGTAATGGGCTGACTTGAGCGGCAGAAAAGTGGTGGTGGTATTGCTGAATCTCTCAATTCCGATCTATTAGATCGGGTGCTGAAAAAAACAAAATTTCTGTAGAAAAATCTGATTGAAAATCATTATGTCTTGCTACGGCGGAGGAGGATTGTTCACTTCCTGTTCACGAAGCAATGGAATTCCTAAGGCTAATGTAAGATTATAAAAAATCCTAATTTCGGTCATTAAATATTTTTGTTTGGGAATTTAATGTTTCATCTAGTTGATTTCTTGTTTCGTATGGTGATGATGGAATAAGGGAAAGTCCAGGCCACTTGAGATTGACAGGAATTTTTGTTTATATTAATTCTATGTTAAAGTTTTGCTACCCTAATGTGAAACACTTTCAGTTTTGTACTATGCACCTTTTCTATTTGTATGCCTTGAAGAAATTGATTATAGTTAAGGTAATGTTGGTCAAAAATATGTTTTGAATGATAACTGGATAAATCCACCTTTTCTGCAGGGAAGCGTGATAACATATAAGAGTATGATGCTCTTGGCGGTCGTGCGGTGATGCGTCTTCCACAAATAGCTTGACCTCACATGTGGAATTTGGTTTGCTCTGCTTTCTTGTTGGATGCCATTGCCCTGCAGACTAATCTGCGTCATTTGCAGCATGTCATATTTTGATTATTAGCCCACAAGTGAACCTGTTTTTCATGTAAATTATCTATTGATACTGTCGTGCAAGGCTGAAACCAAATTGCTTTTCATAATGAAGAAACAAAATTTCATTCATGAGCTTGACTCCTATTACTGTCTGCAGAAAATTGAGTCTATAAAAATAATAAATAATTTGAGACCCTATGAAAAATTAAAAAACATACTCAGCAGCCAGCACTGTAGTTTTTGCTGCGATTTTGAAAACTTATTATTAAGTACTAACAAAACTTATGTGTTTATTCATGGCTCATCCAGGTCGATACTCTCTATAACCTGTAAACCTTGCACCTGTTGAGTTTGTTCGATGTTCTCCCATCCTCGATGCAGCCTTTCCATGTGTGGAGTCCACAGTAAGGCGTCCTCATTGCATATAGAACTCCATCCACTCTGAACTGCTGGAAGGGGAGCACCCGGTTTCAATATCGCCTTAACAAAGTGTTGATTGTCAATATTGAGAATTGTCACAACTTTGAAATCTTCAGGAGGCGGGGTTCTCAATGGTAACCATGTTGTGTTTCCCAATTCGAAAATGATGAAAAAATACATCCGAATGCAGAGGCAAAAATGTATCCCATGCTAGGCAAAACCATCCAGTACGAACGAGTTGCGAATGGCCTTCTATATTGCGTAGCTCAAGATGGAATAAGTGTGTCTCTATATTCTTTCATCCCACCACCATCGGGTATGTACATCTCGTCATAATTGAAGACGATTCTCGCTCCATCTCGATCTTGACAATAATCCACCCATCTTCAAAGACTTCAAGCCCTAACATTTCGCACAAGCTCGAAATCCACAATGCCCATCCTGGGTGCAACATTTTCCAACTTTTCCACCACATCGGAAGAATCTTTGGATTATCAAAATCTTTAATCAAAATTTTCATGTACTCTTCATCGTATGAAACATCCAGATTGTTTGTTTTGATCTTTTAGTATACTTCCTTCGTTGTACAGATTCTTTTGTACATTGTACTTTCTTCCTTTTCGACACTAACTTACTAGGAAGAATAACCTGTTCTTCTATTTCATTCAAATCTGGTAGTTCATTCAGATCAAATAAGTTGATACCCTTGGCCTCCTCCACTGCATTAGATTCTCCTGCCTTCTTTCGTGGCTTTACTGGTACTTTCTTTGGCTTTACTGGTACTTTCTTTGGCATGACCGGCACTTTCTTTGGCTTGAGCGGCACTTTCTTTGGCTTGACCGGCACTTTCTTGGATGTTGTTGTAGAAGCTGTTCCTGCAGATGGTCTTTCCCACCAAGATAAATCCCTATGTGTAGAATTATCTTTCTTCTTCTGTGCTTCTGTTTGTGCAATGGTTGGGCGACCCTTGGTTGCAAATTTTCCTTTGGGTTCTTGCATATCCGTTTTACTGGGATCTGCAATCTCTATCAACATTTCTAACATAAAATGCTTTTGTAACTCTGTGCAAGCTTCATATTTTATTCTTATCTTCTCAAACAAATCTTCCCAATCAAAAACTGATGCCACCTTTTCGTGTACAGGAATCATAGAAAGCTGCTTCCAATGTTCATGTATAGAATCTAGAGAAATTCGATTCCCATTTTTGTGGCTGTTAAGGATTTCACAAGCACAGGGTAACCCATGAGTCTTCCGGATTATGCACAAACATCTTCCCCCAAAACGACTTTTACCCATAGAAGTAAGTTCCACAGAAATCAACTGTAAGGCAGCATGAGATACTTCATACTCTAGTTTCTTTGTAATAGGACTTTGGTTATATGCATGCATCGAAACGGTTTTACTTTTCTCAAATGAAGCTCGAATGTTGATAACTCGTGTTACCCATTGATTGTCCATATCTTGCCAACATTTTAGGAAATCACCAAATTGAGCACTTAAGAAAATTCTTTAATGTTGCGTGTTCGCTGCCATTTCGATTCGTTGTGGTAATACCCAAGTGTAAAATATTATTTGTCCATGCGTAAACAAACTGTTCTTTACGAGCCAACCACTGTGTATTCAAATAACTTACTGTGGTGGGATATAGCGTGCTCCAAGTCTTGAGAAAGTACCGCAAATTTATCTCATACATTGCATGGTTTGCAGACCTCCATACATTCTCCCAATCTTTTTTAATATTTTCTAGATCTTAGATTCTTTGGTCTGGGTATATCCTTGTCGAAATGTTTTGACACATTACAAGAGATATGGAATGTGCATAAAAGCCGTGTAGCTTCAGGGAAGATTAAGCTTACAGCATCTTGTAGTTGTAAATCATCATCTGTGACGATTACAGATGGAAGATACTTAGGAGAGTATAACTGTCTTAACTGTTGTAGAGCCCAAATATAATTTTCCGTCTTCTCCGCAGACATAAAGCAATAAGCAATTGTAAAACTCTGTGATGTAGATGTCATACCCACTGCGTGAAACAACGGCATGGCCCATCGATTCGTTTTGTAAGTGCAATCCAACAACAGAACCGTGGGGAAACATTGTGCAAGTCTGGAACCATCCGGATGTGACCAAAACAATTCCAACACTCTTCTTGTATCTGCTTCTCTCTTGTTAGATGTCACATACTGATTTATGTCTAACAATTCTAATAATTTTTGCATCTTAGTTCGCCCTTCCATTACTTTCGTCCTAAACTTGGACTTGACATTATACATTGTCCGTGTTGTTGAGACATTTCTATGGTTTCGACTCTTTAAAGTAGATAAAATCAGAGCAGGCTTCACTCCATTAACGCACAAAGAAATGCACAGATCTTTCTCGGCAGGATTTAGCCTACCTGAAAAAGTATGGCCAATTAGAGTTTCATAAGCCGAATGATTGTGTTGGCCATTAAAAACCCGTAATCGCCAATTTGTTCCATCAAAGCAAGTAGCCCTGAGATGAAAAGGACAGTTACATTTCTTTGTTCCTGTCTTCTTCGGTTTCTTCCTTTGACGTCGTGCTACTGCATTTTGCCTAACATTTTTTTAACGCTTTTATACACCCCAAATCTTTCACACGCCATCACTACAAAAGAACCTTGTACTTTAGATTTTTTTCTCGGACTTCCTAATAATTACCACTGTATTTGTGTCTCTTGCCCTATCGTGACACCATTGAATAACTTCTTCGCAGCTTGCAAATACCTGCACCAGTGTGTAGTGTTTAATTAGAAAGAATTACCTTTAATGTGGTAATTTGAAATCCACCAATGGATCATAATATTATACCTTATCAGTTGAGAATTCAGCAAATCAAATCACAATACTCTTGTGTTGGAGGAGAGTTTGGTTGAGGATCTTGGGGTCGGTTTCCCTTTGGACTAGTAGATATAGAAAGGTTTTCGACATCGGGAAATACCATACTGTACAATAATCACAAAATGCATTAAACCATAATAATACAAAGAGATGATTCGTACCAAAGACATCATGTATCAAATCATTGTCATACAACTCAAATCAAATCCTATAACAGATTAGTTCTCAACAAAAACCTTTAAAAATGAAAAAATGAATAGTAGTTCCCCTATTGTAGATTATTATATACCTTGAGTTCATCATGATATGGTTCAATCTCCGTACCTTCCAAATGGGATTCTAACGATTCCATAGTTGATTTACCTAGGGTTTTCCGTGTTCTTCCATAACATATAAGAGCATTATTCTTATTATATAATCTCACCATTAATCTCACAATTAAAATTATGTTCTATATTTGGAAGAAAGATTATTCTTCTACACGCGTATATAGGGAAATATTTTTGAAGGGGGTATCATTATCAAAATTTTGAAACAATTTCATGATTTTCATTTTAATCAAATTATAACTAACAAAACTAACAAAAGGGGAACCATTAGTATTTTCTGGGGGTATAAAGAAGAACACCCTATTAAAATTCTTAAAATAAACTTCTAGACTATCCTAAATTTACCCTAATTAATAAATTCGAAAATTAACTATTTTCTACTAAAACTATCTATCATTAGAGATTTTTTTTCTTCTATTTTTTTCGGTTGATGAATAGTCAACAACTGTTGGATATTAGGACAATAAGAAAAATCCTGAAAATTGATCCATATATCATTAATTGGACTGATGTTTTTGCTTATAGGTGTTTGTGAAAAAGTGGGCGTACAACAACCACACCCAATATTTCACTTAGCAATCTGTATGGACAAACTCCAATATACTTTTAAGAGAATCAACAAGACTCAATCTATAAAAATTATATCAAAGAGTTATATCTCTCTTTCTCGATTCAATTCTTTCTCAAGCAAATAGAAATCTGCGAGTCTAATTGAATACAAGAGAAATCACTTGAACGGTACCAAAGACCAATGTTCAAGGATCAATCAATTTCAATCAACAACCAAAGGTCGGATTTCCAATTGATTGATTCAAACGCACAACCTGTGATATTTCAATTATATAACAAAATGTAATGCGGAATAGAAATAACACAGACACCAAAATTTTGTTAACGAGGAAACCAAAAATGCAGAAAAACCCCGGGACCTAGCCCAGATTGAACACCACATTGTATTAAGCCGCTACAGACACTAGCCTACTACATACTAACTTCGGTCCGGACTGTAGTTGAACCCCAATCAATCTCACACTGATTCAAGGTACAGTTGCGCTCCTTACGTCTCCGATCCCAGCAGGATACTATGTACTTGATTCCCTTAGCTGATCTCACCCACAATTAAGAGTTGCTACGACCCAAAGTTGAAGACTTTAATAAACAAATCTGTATTACACAGAAAAGTTTACAGAATAGATAAATCTGTCTCCCACAGATAAACCTACAAGTATTGTTCCATCTTTTGATAAATCAAGGTGAACAGGAACCAATTGATAACCCGGACTTATGTTCCCGAAGAACAACCTAGTATTATCGATCACCTCACAATAATACTAATCGACGCATCGAAAAAACATATTGTGGAATCACAAACGATGAGACGAAGATGTTTGTGATTACTTTTCTATCTTGCCTATCGGAGATAAAGATCTCAAGCCAATCGTTACGATTGTACTCAAAACGATAGAATCAGCAAGATTAGATCACACAACTACGATAAATTAATATCGGCCTCAAGCTTCACAATCCCAATGAAGTCTTTAAGTCGTTAACCTGGTTTAAGAAGAAAACCTAAGGTTAAAGGAGAATCGACTCTAGATAATACAACTAGTATCACACGGAAGGTGTGGGGATTAGGTTTCCCAGTTGCTAGAGTTCTCCCTTATATAGTCTTTCAAACGGGTTTGCAATCAATGTTAGCTTGGTAACAAAGCATTCAATATTCACTGTTAGATGAAAACCTGATTAGATTCAAGCTAATATCTTTCAACCGTTGGATCGAAAACTTATCTTGTTACACACAAATGAAACGTACTATTTTTGGTTTATGTAACCGTACCCAAACATGAACATTTGTTGGTTCAACAATAGTTAACCAAATGGTTAGCCATATGAGCACTTTCATATCAACCATATTCTTCTTCACCATAACTAGTTCAAATGACTCAAATAAACTAGTTAGAGAGTTGTTCAATTGCAAGGAAATCTTATGTAACTACACAAGACACAATTGAAGCAAAAACGATTTGATTTACTCGAATCGGTTCATGAACTATATAGCCACGGTTTGCATTTTGCATTCCTTAGTTTTTATAAATGAGTTCAAAAACAATCGTTTTTAGATATAACCAACTCCAGTTCGCAAACTTAGTTCGCGGACTTAAGTTCCCGGAAGGAGTTCTCAAACTCTAGCAGAATTTCTCGGGAAGAGAACTTACTTGATTCGCGGACTTAGCTCACGGCTCTGATTTCGGTTCTCTTGATCAACAAAGTTCGCAAACTTCGGTTCAAGGAAACAAGGACTTATACATATATGTGTTGCCACACAATTCTTATATCCAACATTGGTTATATGATCTAAACTCTCATTTCTATCATTGAAACATTCTTAGAGGACATTCCGTCAAAGTATGCAATTTCCAAAGTGATTGGAACATGTCATGATTTTCTTCACTAGGTAAAGATGAACTTGGCCAAAGAAAAAGCTTACCAACACATATTTCTAGAAATAGATAGGCGAGATAATCTAAAACTCGAAATAGCAAATGTGTATAATCAAAGTCTATATAGCAAAATGACTTTTGTCTCAAAATAGGAGATAGAGTAGATAGACTTTTGAGTGATAGATAAGTTCAAGTCTACACATACCTTTTAGTCGATGAAGATCCACCAGTTCCTTGAGTAGTCATTCGTCTTGTATGATGATCTCCATGGAGTTCTTGAGCTAAACTACACTTTATATCCTAGTCCGAGACTTAGCTATAGTAGACTAGAAATCAAGACTTATAGTTTTGATCACTAGCATTGACAAACATGCTTGAGATAGCAACACATGCGAGTTCGACCGAGCAAACTCCAATAATACAATAATACAATAATGCAAACTCCAATAATACAATAATACAATAATGCAAATTCTCCAATAATGCAAACTCTTAAATTTCTAGTACTATTTTTATGACTCAAAAAACATACACTTGCAATGGAGAATGAGTGGGGTTTATATAGGCTAGAGGTGACTCTTGGAGAAGTCCTTTCATGAAGAGTCACAACCCTTGGGATAAGACACTAATGTTGAAAAGACTCAAGTGAGTTGACACACCTATTCATATTTCTATTCAAAAAATCCAACAATCCCCCACATTGAATAGAAATTCATGCAAGTTTAATGCAGACACTAGAAAGAGTTTGTGCGCGGAACATCACTGCATCGGGAGAGATAGCTTTTGGCTTTGAATCTTCCGTAGTGAATACCTACCGGGTTTACTAGTTGTTCGGTGAATGCGATGTCTTGAACCGCCCAACTTTATGATGTAAACCGATGCAATAGATATCACACGCTTTATTTCCTTACATATCCAGGTTCTCGGTTGTGTTCATTTCGGCCCTGAACGATGTTGGTTTTTTCTTGAGTGCTCTAGATTAAATTAGCCTTATAGTTATCATAGAAGCGGCACCACTTCACACTCATATAGGTGATCTCCTATTTGAAAAGTATCTGCCATACTTTCTTAGTGAAAACTAAGCCATAGGAATCATTAAGAGAAATTCTCAACCTCTCACTTGACAGCAACTTTGTTTCATCATAGAAATGGGAAAGAGAGTAAACTCTCACAAGTGTTTCCGGTGAGTATAAATTTATAACTTGGTTGTCCCTTTTGAACCTAGATAACCATGGGATCTCCAATCGCTAGGTTGGGTGTCCGCTATAAATACTACTCTATATAGGCTATCCCATTTCCCTCGATGACGCAATTATACGCTCTCTAGAATTCGTATCATTTGACGGCTTGATACAATTCACATACACTATTTCTTTTAGATGCGCGCGTTTGAGAGCAATTGCATTATGGTGTTATGTCGTCGACTTGTTTTTCGCGACGTACCATAATATCTCGAACTATGTGTTTCTTGCAAAATAATTGTTTGATCAGAACAATCTATTTCTAGCATATATATACTTTGGCCATTAGCATATACTCAAGGAAATTCCAAAGTTACTCTTTCTTCTAATCCGACTTTGCGTCCAAAGCTCCGGAATTCATAGTTGATCTCGCTATCAACCTTTATTTGGATGATTTCCAAAGTAGCGCATTTTTTTTTCTACTACAGACACATAGTTTTCCTAGATGACTTTATCTAAGATTCACAAACTGAATTGTGGAACTCTTCCTCTTTAATGCTAGATACCGCGCAGGACTTCAAAAAGAAATTAAACTCGTAATGGTGATCAGATGCCTTAATCTGATTCCAACCAAAATTTAAGCCCGATCGCATTCCTAGAGGACTGATCATTCTTTATTAACAAAACCGCCATCTAGTAATTATGTTACTTTAAGCAACAACTACCATTTTCCAACAAGGATTCAACCTGACATGCTAGGCGATTCCGTTTACTTCACATGTATCTTAGATTTTCTAACCATACCTTGTCCATGAGTTATATAAATTATTTTAAATTATATCAACTCATTTATCTCGTACAACAACCGTGTCCGGTTTGGTACATTCAATTTCCAACTAGCATCCCCCACATTTTGTAAGAGTTCACTGGTAGTTCTTTAACAACTTTCTTCCCTACCGGTGGTGTCACGAACCATTTTGATATGTCACTACATCTCATCACAGTAGGATGGTATTTTTCCATACGGGTGCCAACAGAAATTCATGTCATTTCAAGATTTGAAAGACCATCAACAAATCATCCAATGATTTCAATTGCACTTTTTCAAAACAAAATTAAATTACTTCTCAGTAATTTAAACGAGCCATTATAAGCCATAATGAACTAATTCCCAAAAAAGGCTTCACTAATTGATCACCGGTTATAGATTAAGCCTTCATTAATCATAGATCAAGTAGTTTATCACTCAACTTTTGATAGTAACTTATAGTCTCAAATAGCAACCTTGGCAGTATACTATTTAGGTGCTCCGATTTGTGGCACGAGTTCTGGGAGTTCAAACTCAATCAAACACCCACACAGTTATGGGATTCTAATACACCGATTAACCCCCACAGTTAAGATGTGCACTAAAATTTAGAAATTTATTTATCATTTCTTTCAATGATATGTATTTCTCTCGAAATTGCCGCATTTCCCATGGTTGCTAGCATTTCATACTTTGGATAATTGAGAACCCAATCATTATCCAACCGGGTATGCCAACAGTATACAAACAGGGAATGCCTAGCTTAGGTCATACACTCGTTGTAACAACTATTCAATTTGTTACAGGTTTGTATCACTTCTTACTTGGCTGTGACTCTTGTGCACGTTGACCCACTGACTAGTGCAACACACAATCAAAGTGAAGGGGAGAATAAGAGAGAAGAAAGAAGTAATCTGAACATCCATCAGGGAATGTCAACACTCTGATTCAAACGATCATCATGGTAAGACCAATGAAGTACAATGATTTGACGTTTGGCGCTCTACCATTTCCTTGGGTCTTCTTTTAAAGTTCTCAAAGAGTTGGTACTTGCTTATCAAGAGACACCATTCACTTTCCAGCGGACATGGATTTTAAACTTCAATTAATTAGTAACCGAATGGTCATAGCAAGACCAACCACGGACTGTTACTAATATATACATGAAGATTCCGAAATCCATAAAAGAATTCTAGGATCTCCTTAATCAATTATTTTAGAAAAATAAACATGTTGATTGATTGATATTCTATGCAAAATTGGCAGGAAGAATATCAAACATCATTTCACCACCGAGTTAGCAACCACTCTTGCCAGGGACTGAAGTTTTCCATGAATGGATATAAGTTTGAAGCGCCCCCATACACACCGATCGATACTCTGTCCATAGATCAAAAGTATCGTTCTCCTAACTTTCAAGTTAGACACAAGGTTGCATTCTTCTAACTTCTTGTTCACGTATGACCATGGATTCAAAACAGTTTGTACTATAAATTCTTCCAACAGTTTATTACTACATTAGGAAACTTCCATAGAACTTTTCCACTTTACACCCACACCAATAGTCCTTTGATGGAAAGATACATCTCTCGGAATTTCAGTATACATGCTTGACATATACGTTCCGTTCTATTAAGAAGAATGGTGACTGTTCATTATGGACTTAACTTTTATATGTGTTAGAAATCAAACACTTGGTTTAAATCACGAATCCACAATGACTCCTCTTCGTCGTTCTATATAAAACTGATTGTTGATTGAGAGTTTCATTTTTTCCTAAATTCATTCAGGCATTTTGAATGTGTAAAATGGTCATAAACATCCATGGGAATACATAACACCTTTTGCCAGAACGTTAAACCTTGAAGTGTTATCCACCAATGCATGTTTCCCAAATTCAAAATTATTAGAAACCGCCAATCAAAACCATGTGCAATTAACCGACATGCACCCTTTCGTACACCAGACGTCTCTTAGAATTATTTCCCATACTTAAGAAACCAATTAGTGCTTCCATTTCCAGAGAAATAGAAAGGTAATGACGGCGTTGCACATTTTCCAGAGACCCCATGTTTAAATGGATCTGAATTTGCAAGACAAAGAGTTTCGAGAGATGCATATGCGGAGGGTCGTGGCTTGTGAAATTTCATCTTCCCATTTGAAATTTAAAGCCACATACAACTGTCACTTACAGAGTGAATGGGATCAATTCGGACACTGTGTAAAACAAGTGTCTATGTACCCACCAAAACTTGTACTCGTGATACTTTGACATAAGTCAACACACGTATTTGTTCAAGAACTTTCACTGTAGACCAATCTTCTTGAATTTTTAATACATTACACAGAGAAATATCAAGACAGATTCCAATCAAACATATTTCTCGAACCAATACGTTACAATCGATAACAAAGATTAATAAACTGAAATGTCTTAAGATTGTTGGATAAATACCTTCGTTACCGATTCTCCAATAATACAACTCGTGTATTATCCACCGATCCGTTACAACTCTTTGTAACATGTATTACGTTTCGTAATACCAACAACAAAACAAGGAAAGAAGGATAGAAAGAGATGATCAATCACAAAACTTAAACAAACTTACTTGGGTGTATTGAGGCGAGTAATCTCTTTGCTTAAGACATTTGATGCCATGTATATATACTGTTACAGATTTAGCGGCACATGTCTCCAACATTCAACAATACCTCGATGTTTTTCGCAAAGCACTTCGATAACACCAACAGTGAACGCGAATGGATGTAGCACAAACTCTTCTTTAACTCTTGAAGACACATGCAAACTCTTAAATTTCTAGTACTATTTTTATGACTCAAAAAAACATACACTTGCAATGGAGAATGAGTGGGGTTTATATAGGATAGAGGTGACTCTTGGAGAAGTCCTTTCATGAAGAGTCACAACCCTTGGGATAAGACACTAATGTTGAAAAGACTCAAGTGAGTTGACACACCTATTCATATTTCTATTCAAAAATCCAACAATCCCCCCACATTGAATAGAAATTCATGCAAGTTTAATGGACACTAGAAAGAGTTTGTGCGCGGAACATCTTTGCATCGCACGGAGAGATAGCTTTTGGCTTTGAATCTTCCGTAGTGAATACCTACCGGGTTTACTAGTTGTTCGGGTGAATGCGATGTCTTGAACCGCCCAACTTTATGATGTAAACCGATGCAATAGATATCACACAGTTTATTTCCTTACATATCCGGTTCTCGGTTGTGTTCATTTCGGCCCTGAACGATGTTGGTTTTTCTTGAGTGCTCTAGATTAAATTAGCCTTATAGTTATCATAGAAGCGGCACCACTTCACACTCATATAGGTGATCTCCTATTTGAAAAGTATCCTGCCATACTTTCTTAGTGAAAACTAAGCCATAGGAATCATTAAGAGAAATTCTCAACCTCTCACTTGACAGCAACACTTTGTTTCATCATAGAAATGGGAAAGAGAGTAAACTCTCACAAGTGTTTTCCGGTGAGTATAAATTTATAACTTGGTTGTCCCTTTTGAACCTAGATAACCATGGGATCTCCAATCGCTAGGTTGGGTGTCCGCTATAAATACTACTCTATATAGGCTATCCCATTTCCTCGATGACGCAATTATACGCTCTCTAGAATTCGTATCATTTGACGGCTTGATACAATTCATACACTATTTCTTTTAGATGCGCGCGTTTGAGAGCAATTGCATTATGGTGTTATGTCGTCGACTTGTTTTTCGCGACGTACCATAATATCTCGAACTATGTGTTTCTTGCAAAATAATTGTTTGATCAGAATAATCTATTTCTAGCATATATATACTTTGGCCATTAGCATATACTCAAGGAAATTCCAAAGTTACTCTTTCTTCTAATCCGACTTTGCGTCCAAAGCTCCGGGAATTCATAGTTGATCTCGCTATCAACCTTTATTTGGATGATTTCCAAAGTAGCGCATTTTTTTCTACTACGGACACATAGTTTTCCTAGATGACTTTATCTAAGATTCACAAACCGAATTGTGGAACTCTTCCTCTTTAATGCTAGATACCGCGTTTCGGACTTCAAAAAGAAATTAAACACGCAATGGTGATCGGATGCCTTAATCTGATTCCAACCAAAATTTAAGCCCGATCGCATTCCTAGAGGACTGATCATTCTTTATTAACAAAACCGCCATCTAGTAATTATGTTACTTTAAGCAACAACTACCATTTTCCAACAAGGATTCAACCCGACATGCTAGGCGATTCCGTTTACTTCACATGTATCTTAGATTTTCTAACCATACCTTGTCCATGAGTTATATAAATTATTTTAAATTATATCAACTCATTTATCTCGCACAACAACCGTGTCCTAGGTTTGGTACATTCAATTTCCAACTAGCATCCCCACATTTTGTAAGAGTTCACCGGTAGTTCTTTAACAACTTTCTTCCCTACCGGGGTGGTGTCACGAACCATTTTGATATGTCACTACATCTCATCACAAGAGGATGGTATTTTTTCCATACGGGTGCCAACGAGAAATTCATGTCATTTCAAGATTTGAAAGACCATCAACAAATCATCCAATGATTTCAATTGCACTTTTTCAAAACAAAATTAAATTACTTACTGTAATTTAAACGAGCCATTATAAGCCATAATGAACTAATTCCCAAAAAAGGCTTCACTAATTGATCACCGGTTATAGATTAAGCCTTCATTAATCATAGATCAAGTAGTTTATCACTCAACTTTTGATAGTAACTTATAGTCTCAAATAGCAACCTTGGCAAAAGATACTATTTAGGTGCTCCGATTTGTGGCACGAGTTCTCGGGAGTTCAAACTCAATCAAACACCCACACAGTTATGGGATTCTAATACACCGATTAACCCCCACAGTTAAGATGTGCACTAAAATTTAGAAATTTATTTATCATTTCTTTCAATGATATGTATTTCTCTCGAAATTGCCGCATTTCCATGGTTGCTAGCATTTCATACTTTGGATAATTGAGAACCCAATCATTATCCAACCGGGTATGCCAACAAGATACAAACAGGGAATGCCTAGCTTAGGTCATACACTGTTGTAACAACTATTCAATTTGTTACAGGTTTGTATCACTTCTTACTTGGCGTGACTCTTGTGCACGTTGACCCACCGACTAGTGCAACACACAATCAAAGTGAAGGGGAGAATAAGAGAGAAGAAAGAAGTAATCTGAACATCCATCGGGAATGTCAACACTGATTCAAACGATCATCATGGTAAGACCAATGAAGTACAATGATTTGACGTTTGGCGCTCTACCATTTCCTTGGGTCTTCTTTTAAAGTTCTCAAAGA
>JAJJWW010013948.1:0-82031 GCA_023531295.1 Papaver armeniacum
AAACATAAGACTTTCTATGATATTTAGCAAAGAGTTGTAAAACCCCCGTTGTAGATGTATATTTTTCCTGTAGTGTACTCCCATGAGTCAACACATAGGGGAGATTATGGACTCCAAATACAAATTTGCACGTTACAAAACCCTGAAAACCTAAAATATTTCACTGCTCTTACAGCTAAAGATTTTGCAGGAACCATCATTGGGACTAGAGGATATCCAAGACACAATGGAGAAGGGGGAGCAACAAGGAGGAGCGGATCTAGATTTCGTTTGGGTCAGGGGAATGCAGCATACCAACGTCGAAATCCAAGCTGAAACCAATGAAATTCTAGCTCGCTTCAAAATGCTTTACCACAATATTGTCCAAGGAAGATATCAACTGAGTTACCATGAAACTTTTAAGAACCATCAAAATGATACAATAAATGTGCATCGATGCCAGGACCATTTCTTTTGTCCTTGTAGGACTTACTCATATTCATAGACTTTCTAATTTAAAGCGCTTTTAATATGGCTATACATTGTAAGAACTTAATGATCGGGAGAAGTGGTAGCACTTTCAACACCACATACGATACTTTGTTAACTCTTTAGGCTTTTAGCCTAAGTTTTCTATATAAAAAAAAAAACAATCTATGTTTCTAAGCTTTGCTTTTCACTAAGAGATGTGCTCGTCCTAATAATCGTAGAGAGAAAAGTACATGGAAGATTGATTGAAATGCTTGGATGTGGATTATTTTAGATATAAGAGTTAATTTGAATGATTTTTGCTTAAGCAAGCTATTTGCGAATTTGGCTAATTTATGCGATCATGCGAAATCGTAACAAACTCGAGTTATATATTCACCAATCTAAGAGCGCTAGTTCAAAAGGAGTTGATACAAATTTTTAGGTGGTAGAATTTGAGTTGAGAATGAGAATGGAATTTAAAAACAACTTCAAGGACACTCTCAGTTTGCTAATGCGAAGGCAATTTGTTGTCATGGAGAATGCTGAATAGATTCAAGTTCACTCTCAGGCATCAACGAAACCACAACCAATACTAGTTGTACTTTTTGAATCTGGAGAATAAATCAGTGTTTTGTAGCATTATAATAAAGGCTTTCTAAGAGAACAACCTTTGTTAGCATTTTGGCTACCAGTGAGGGCAGATAAACCTTTTTCTTTTAAACGGTAAAGAATTTGGTGCTGGCAAGTTCAGATAATTGTTATTATCACCTAATGACTTTACCACTGTATTACAGTCAATGAAACCGGCAGATGGTAGATAATATTGGGCAGGCCGAAACATTAGTCTTCCGCTAGGCCATCTTTTGGGTAGCCTATTAATGGTGCAAATCAAGCTATGATGACGTGCAACGATCTAGAACGCGGCCGGGGAGTTCATATCATCAGGTAATAGTACAAGTTCTTATTTTTACTATGATATATATCAAGAGATTCAAGACAGACTAATAGGATAAGAAGAAACCATTCACAAACCCTTAATAATAGAATGTACTCGATCAATGAATTTTTAAACAGAGTACAAGCCATAGACAAAATTTGTAGGGAATCTGAGTTTTTATTTTCGTTTATAGAAAAGAATTACTGATGTTATGTAAACTCCACGGACTATTGAATTATTTCTTTTTAAACCCTGAAATAATTTTAGAAGAGATTTAATTTACGATATTTAGATAAAGAATTCGATTTTTTGGGACCATGGTTTTTTTTGAGGGGACCATGGTTTAATTACCCCATCTACCCTACAATTATAAGGGGTGTCCTAAAATTGTAAAATGACTAAGTTACCCTTTAATTAAATAAATAAATATATTTTTATTTAATTTTTCTAAATTTAAAAAAAAATATAATAATTTTTTTTCTAAAATTTTTTTGATTAATTTTTCAATTTTTTTTTTGTTTGTGGTTTGGTTCGGTTAAGAGAAAAAGAAAATCTAACCGAACCTTAAGTTCGGCTAGTAAAAATTAAATAAAAAGTAATCGAACTACACGAATAGAAAAGTTCGGTTAGGGGAAAAAAATTTGCAAGCTAACCGAACTAAAAATATGGGTTTACAGAGAAGAGTTCGGTTAAGGAATTTTTTTTTGCGAACTAACCGAACTAAGCATATGGGTTTACAGTGAAGAGTTCGGTTAGCAATTTTTTTTTGCGAACTAACCGAACTAAACATATGGGTTTAAAGAGAAGAGTTCGGTTAACGATTTTTTTTTTGCGAACTAACCGAACTCAGCATTTGGTATTCTATAAAAAGTCCGGTTACAAGAAAAAAAAAATTGTATTAGCCGAAGTTCTTGTTCCTTGTTTCATAAAGTTCGGTTACCAAACTAGATTCTTAAAAACTTCTACTAACCTAATTTGCTAATGTAATTTCCATCTTCACCCTATTTTGATGATTACTATTCTATTTTTTTCAATCAAAAACGAATCAAGAGTAATGGGTTTGTGAGACATTTACTACTCAATTTTGAATTTTGATGATAAATACTCAAACCTAATAAAATAAAAAAATCAAAAATATATATAAAAATTTAAAAATTTAAATATTAAAAAAAAAAGTTAAATATTAATAAAAAATAATTATTAAATTAATTAACTTTTCCTTTTGAATAATCCTTTTGTAACTTTCTAAATATTAAATCATAAATTAAATAAATTAAATTAAAAAAAAAAAAAAAAAAAACATTAAATTAAAATTAAGGTTAATTTTGCTATTAATAGAAATATTTGGTTAAGGGGTGGCTTTGGTTTACATCCAAATGTCTTACCAAAATTAGAATCATGGTCCCCAAAAACAGAAGGGTCCCCAACATGACTAAGCCTTGGTTTTGAAAATTGGAAGACACTCAAGCTTTCGTTCATATCCATGATCACGAAGATATATACATTTATTTGATGGATAATTAGAAAGCCGGATTGACACATTTTAAAAGTGTGGCGATAAACTTGCACCGGAATATATTTTTTCCGTCAGTTCTTTACCTTCTTGATAAGGAATTGACTTCTTCTCAATATATTTTGCCATTTTTGAGTCAAAAGAAAAACTTGCATGAATACAAGGAATTGTTTTTTTCAGGAAAACTAAAAGTTATATCGAAAGAAAAAGGCAAAGGAAAGTACATGAATACAACTGAAACAAGACCCCGCACATCATGAGATTGAAAAGTCATATCTAGAACTGTTTTTTTTTTTTTTATTTTAGAATTGTTGACACTATGTTGAGCCTAGAATCCCAAGCTTTCTAAAATGTGTCCGCAAGGCGTAAAAGGCGAGCGCCTTTGGAGGCGCCTAGGCGCAGGCCTAACACCTGGAAGAAAAGGCGCCAAAAGCGTTAGGTTTGGTGCCTCGCCTTGCCTAGCGCCTTTTACTGACATAGTTTGCCAGGTTATTATCTCAAGGCCGACTCTGGAAAGCAAAATATTCAAAATCCAATTTTGGACACTAAACGACAGCTCCAAAGGAAATTAAAGTAGTTAAAGATCTCCTTAGTTCAGACTTATCTTTCAGGTCTTTAATAACTCAGTCTCTATATAAACCGACCATCCCTAGTTATCAACATCACACTCTTTTTCTCTTCTCTTGGAAGAACACTTTCACTTGAAAACTCAAAAAACCCGATGCAGATTTTTTGCTCACAATATCCTTCAAACTCTAGACAGCAGCCTGATCATCATACAAATCCTAACACAATAGAAATGTTTATTAGCCGTTATCATAACCATGAATTATCATCATCAACCCAGTGTAGTTCATGTTTAAGTCAAATCATTCATGCACCATTAGGCTTGGTTTGGTCACTAATTAGTCGTTTTGATCAACCACAAACTTGGAAAATATTTGTAAGAAGTTGCAGAATCGTTAATGGTGATGGACGTCGTACTGGCAGTATACGTGAAGTACGTCTTGTATCAGGATTACCAGCTACATCAAGTACTGAACGGTTAGATTTACTTGATAATGAAAACCATGTCATGTGTGTTAGTATTATTGGTGGTGATCATAGACTTAATAATTATAAGTCTATCATTACACTTCACGAAATCAATAACAATAACGATCATCAGCAAAATGATAGCAGTGACGATGATGTTTTGGGGAATAAATCAACTGTTGTGATTCAATCTTATGTGGTTGATATACCAGATGGAAATACTGCAAAAGACACAAGAATATTTGTTGACACACTAATTAGGTGTAATCTTAATTCTCTTGGTAGTATTAGTGAGAAGATGGCATGTTCTTCCTCTTCCTCCACCTCTTCTTCTTCTTCTAATGAGGGTTCCCCTTGGTATTATTATTAGTCTCTTAGTTTTTGCTTAATTTCTTCCTTTGGATTTTTTTAAATTTTCTTAGCTAATACTAGTAGTGTGAATGTAAATATATGTTTGATAAATTAATGAGAAGTTTTATTTCTTAGGAATGAGGTTTCCCCTTGGTATTAATAGTCTCTTTAAGAGTTTATGTAAAAAGTACGTACGATGCTAATGTTTGAACAAGTGTCCGATATAATGTCCCATGTGTCGACTGTCGAGATGGTTGATCGGGAAAAATTATTTCTAGCCCAATTGACTGTTTTTATATATCAAAAACCCGTCATTAAAATTTTATATATAGAGGACCCATAACCATTTATAATATAACTTGATTACTAAAATAACCTTTTACCTAATTAGTTTGATTAAAAAAATAAAACAAAAAACTTGGATAATGGTGATTATTCTTCATCCCTTAAAACACTCTCTACAATAATTCTTTTACTTTTCTTAACTAACTCCCTAAATTAATTTCTTTTTATCCGTTTTTCTATCTCTATATAATATTATCGGTTTTTATCTCTCCATAATAATTCTTTTAATTCCCTAAATTAACTCCTCTAACTAACTTCCTAAATTAATTCCTTGTTATCCGTTTTTAACAATTATGTTTGTTAGTCTCTCTCAAAAAAACTAAAACCTAAATTCTTTTTAGCGGACAAAAAAGGAAAAAAAAATGCAATTATCACCATAGGAAGTTTAGGCCAAAAACCTCAATTATCACCATGCACAAGTTCGGAAAATTCTAATTTTCACGGTTGCAATTGGTGAACGACGAACTTTCACAGCGTTTTGGCGAAAATTTGCAATTATCACTATGAGAAGTTTATTTAGGCCAAAAAACTTGATTATCACCATGCCGAAGTTTGGGATATTCAAATTTTCACAGGTATAATTGGTGAAACGACTAGTTTTCACAGCGTTTTGGCAAAAATACCAATTTTTCACCTAAAAATTTGTGAAAATTCTAATTTTCCATAAATAAAATGGTGATAATCACAATTTTCATATTAAATAATCTGTTGCGCCAATAAAAAATCACAAACGTTTTGGTTTGCAATTTCGTGCACAACAATTTAATCATCTCTTTTTTTAATAGGAACAACTACATTGAGATCACCATTAGCCTAATTAAAAATAGGGGCGTACCACAGTAAACAAAACAATGAAGATTGGAATTAGCGAGACAAATGCTGCAAGGATTCAAAACTCAAATCACAACTACAATCGCTCGGATTTTATTATATAAAGATCTGTAGTAACAATCCTAGCACCAACTTTAATTAACCAAGACTTTCCACTAGAGGATTTGGTACCCCACCATAGCTAAAGCTTTCAAAATCCCCTGCTCATAAATGCTTCCACCATTTTATTTTCACCCTTTCTCCACCACCCGTAATCACCACTATAGTTTTTCCTGATACACTATTCATCCAGAGGCACCATCTTCGATAGCTGCTATTACTGATTCCTTTCTTCCTGGTACAAACAACTTATTGGTGCGAGTTGCACAGTCATATCAGAGATCTAATAATGAGAATTTGTTTTGAGAGGGAGAGAACTCCTCCAATTCTTTTCCTTAACCAAACCCTTTACCACGGAAAACGGAGAAAAAAGCCGAAGAAAATTAAGATTGAACGAATCAATTAACTAACTAACCTAAAGTTTGATAATAAAAGGAGAAACTGTCGCCCAAAAAAAAAAAAACGCTCGTGACTACTTAGTTGACGGGTTAAAATGGAATTAGTTACACTAATAATTTCTTAATAAACCGTAAATTGTAAGGTTAATTTAGTCTCACTTAAAATATGTAAACCTAAATCTAATATGAAACTAGTAATTTTAGCCGTCCATCTTGTATTTTGGGCTACAGATATATACTATCTTAATGATGGGTTTTTAGAAGAGAGAGGAACCAAACATGGGTTCCTCAGAAATTTCCACATTGGGGAAAATTATCTCTAACCCTTTTTCTTTTTTTTTTTGGCAAGGAACCCATCAATAAGAATGTATATATTAGAAACCCAAAATTGATTAAGATAAGATTTGATTACGAGAATAATCTTAAGAAATTTAATTTATTTTTATGGTTACAAAAGTGATGAAAACAATTTTGATAGCGAATGAGTGTGTGGATTCAAGGCTTCGTCAAAAAAATCTGGGGTTAGTGTGTAAGTTAGATTTCGAGAAGGCTTTTGATAATGTTAATTGGAGCTTTTTGAATGAAGTTTTATATAAAATGTGGTTTGGAGGTGTTTGGTGGGCTTGGATTGAAATTGCTTATCTTTCTCTAAATTCTCGGTTCTTGTAAACGGGACGGCACATGGATTTTTTGGTAGCGATAAGGGTATTCGTCAAGGTGATCCTCTATCTCCTTTCCTTTTACCATTGTTGGAGAAGTGTTGAGTCATATGCTAAGTAAGGAACAAGATGTTGGTGAAATTTCGGTTTTCTCGGTTAAAAGAGGGGGAACTAAAGTTAACCATCTCCAATTTGCCGATGACACTATTGTTTTTCTTGATGCGGCGAGAACAAGTGGATGCTCTTGGTATTTACTTCTTTGTTTTGAATTAACCTCGGGCTTGAAAGTTAATTTCTCCAAAAGTTGTTTGTTTGGTATTGCTCTTGATGAAGATATTGATGGTTTTGCCAATATGTTGGGGTGTAAAAAGATCTAATTTTCCAAGTGTTTACCTTGGTCTTCCATTAGGTGATAAATCTTGTGGCACTCAAAAGTGGGAGAAGATTTTGAGATTTGCGCGTCAAGGCTTTCTTCGTGGAATGGGAAGACAATAAGGAGAGGAGGTAAGTTGACACTCATTAAAAGCGTCTTGGCAAGTTTACCTATATACTATCTATCTTTATTTCTTGCCCCTTGTTCCATAACAAAAAAACTTGATAGAATAGTGAGAAATTTTCTTTGGGATGGTGGATCTAACAAGAAAAGAACTCATAATATACGGTGGCCTTTGGTCATGAAATCTAAAGAACATGGTGGTCTTGGAATTGGAAGTCCAAACATATGAACTCGGCGCTTCTTAAAAGTGGTGGTGGAGATTTGGCACCGAAAAGGAAGCTTTTGGAGAAAGATTATGGTGGAAAAATTTGGTGAGACCTCAACGGTTTGGGAAACTCTTCAACCTAAAGGGCCAAAGGGAGTTAGCTTGTGGCATAATATTTATGGTGAGCTCGAAGACTTTAACAAAAATGTAAGATTTAAGATCGGTGCGGGAAATGAGACTAGATTTTGGGAAGATCTTTGGATTGGAGATGGTATCTTATGCAATATATTTCCATTAGCTTTTGAAGCTTCAAGAACCAAGGGGTGTGTGGTAGCTCATTTGTATGAGATCTCGAGTAACGGAGTCAAATGGAAGTTTATGTCCCGAATGAGGTATCCTCAAAATACAATGAGAGAGGTTGCCTCCTAAACACGTTACTAGATTCGGTGAATATCCAGAAGGAACTTTAGATTCTAGATTATGGATAGTTGATGAAAATACTACGTCGGATACTTATACGGTCAAGAATGGAGTTAATTCCCTTGTGGAAATCGGTGACATAAATTTTCCAAGCGATACTATTTGGAGTCGGTCTTACCCATGCAAGCTAAACTTCTTCATTTGGCTTCTATATCATGAAAGATTGATGACGGCCGATGAGTTAAGTAGAAGGGGCATGAATGTGGATAGGTTGTGTCGTTTTTTGTGAGGAGCAAGATGAAACAAGTGCTCACTTATTCTACGGTTGTTGGAGGACGAAGAGAATTTGGACATATTTTGCGGAAGTGTGTAGTTTCCATTGGACCTACAACTCTAATGTCGCCACAACTATAAGAACTTGGAGTCATGATTGGGGTGATGAGCGTCTTAATCGCATTTGGAACAATTTGCCGGTTGCAATATGGTGGTGCATTTGGAAAGAAAGAAATGCAAGGACCTTCAACAACAAGAAGAGAAATTTGGCAAGTTTGATTAGAGATATCAAGATTCAAGCTTTCTTTTGGGTGAGTCTAACACTAAAATGCTAGGTTTAACGGCCAATATGGTGATAGCATTGTGGGATACGAATTTCTATCATTCTCATTGAGCTTGATTTTGAGAAGCAAGGTCGCAAGACCTTCTTGGTTTATTTGTACTTTTGTTTCTTTTCGTCTTTCTTTAGGTGATCGAATCCCCTTTCGGTTTCCCTTTCTTTTTTTTTCGGTTGTATTTATTGGGTTGAGGTACCCCCTTAAGTACCTTTTTTCAATGAATTTTCCTCTTGACCGATCAAAAAAAAAAAAGTGATGAGAACAACGAGAAAAAATAATTAATAAGGGGAAAGCCAATTTTACTGGAAGGAAAGATGACCTTAGTCTAGAAAATTTGACTTCCGATCATCATCGGTGGATTTAAAATAAGCCATATATTTTTGGAATATATTTTTGGAATTTAGTATCATATATCAGCCATTAATCTTCCCAAACTAACTGTTCGTCCGCATCCCTTGTAACCCTTTTTTTTATTATTAACTATATGTATGTCCGTCCACATCCCTTTTGCCGGTGCGTCCATGTCTTCCCTAGCTCACCGTATTTATGGGTTCGGTGTAGGTTCCATCTTACACCTGGAATAAAAAGCATGTAAGAACGCCGATAAACATAAGAGTACGAGTAATAAAACCACTGGTACAGGTGGTCTAGCATGCATCCACCTTGAAACAAAACATATGATCCATCGAACACAAAGACATCACCGATACATAAATCCTGATTTCCTATGAAGTGATATGAGAGATAACACGATGCACTTCGAGTCCTAAACGAAGAGCCCTTAGGGATCCTGACTACTCTGAATATCGACAAGAGACCCGATCTTAGTAGTAGTAAACTAAATAAGTTCTCGTCTCCCGGCACGATATGGCGCTGGCCATTTATTATATCTTCATTCATATCTCGTTGTTAGAAAATTTGTGTTTTGTTCTTACAGGTTGTCTAAAAACAGCCAACTACATCTATCACAATAAAATGTTGCCCATTTTCTAAAGACACAAAACTACTATTCACTAACATCCACTACCATACGTAAAAATCAGCCATGCCCACTATATTTTCCACCACCAGTAATGTTACCACCTCCACCACTCACAAATATCCATACTATTTCAACACCCCTTTGCTTCTTTCACTACCACCATTAAAAATTATTAATATAATTTTAAGCGGGGTCGATTATAATCTGATGGTAAAGTCATTGGGTGTTGATACCAATTACCTGAGTTCGAAACTCGCTAGCACCATATTCTTTACCGATCAATATATATATATATATATATATATAGTTTTTAATAAACTTATTTATTAATAAAAATATTTATTTATTAGATTCATTAAATGAACATTTATCATGAAAAATTAATTAATCACTCATTATGAGCAATTAATAGGACACTAATTAATAAAGTATTCATAATTGTTAATTTAAAAAACCACGGCCGTAGATTTATCCCTCCTAGAAAAATCTCGGCCGCTCTTTATCTAGCCTAAGTTAACCAAGGTTAGAAAATTTGTGTTTTGTTCTTACCAGTTGTGCTAAAAACAGCCAACTACATCTATCACAATAAAATGTTGCCCATTTTCTAAAGACACAAAACTACTATTGTCCACTACTATTCACTAACATCCACCACCGTATGTAAAAATCATCCAAGCCCACTATATTTTCCACCACCAGTAATGTTACCACCTCCACCACTCACAAATACCCGCCACTGTTTCCAACACCCACTGCTTCTTTCACTACTACCATTAAAAATTATTAATATAATTTTTAAGTACAATGGTAAAGTCATTGGGTGTGATACCAATTAAAGTTGAGTTCAAACTAATGACACCATATTATTTACCGATATATATATAGTTTTTAATAAACTTATTTATTAATAAAAATATGTATTTATTAGATTCATTAAATGAACATTTATCATAAAAAATTAATTAATCATTCATTATAAGCAATTAATAGGACACTAATTAATAAAGTATTTATAATGGTTAGTTGAAAAAACCACGGCCGTAGATTTATCCCTCCTAGACAAATCTCGGCCGCTGTTTATCTAACCTAACTTAACCAAGATTTGTTTTGTATTTCTATAAATGCTCTTTTCAACTATGTTTTGTATGAAATTTGTTTTTTTCATTGAAATTACTAAGTTAAGACTAGAAAAAATGCAGAGAATCACTTGAAATAATCGGTTTTGTTTGTGATAATTGTGATTTTTAGCTAACACTCAAATGTGTCAGTTATGATAATTGAAGTTATCACCGGATCAATCTATTCTAATCACAATTTTCACTTAACACTCAGATGTATCAGTCATGATAATCGAAATTATCATCGGATCTTTCTAAGCCAAAACCGAAAAATAGAGAACCAAAAAAATTACATGTACCAAAAATCATGCAAAGCATATGAACGGCATAAATATCAAACAAATCTAACAACTTGTAAGGTGGGGACGTGGAATGTTAAGGAGTGGACGTGGAATGTTTAGCTAGCTTTATTTTAGGCATTTTCCTAATGATTTAGACTTTTGACTTTATGGTTAGTTAATTTCCTAAATATTTGGATTTTTGAATTTATCATAACTGTAACGTTTTATTAATTTAAAACACAAAATTAATTTCCTATAAAAATAGTGGGAATGTTATTTATGCTCTTACTATCCTTGGGTCTATCACAAATACCCTTATGAGTCTTTACAAATACCTCTAATGGCATAATTGAAATTATGAATAGAAAAATAATTTACATAATCCCATTTTTAACCTTTACATCTTATACTACAGCCTCTTCTTCATTTCTCACTCAAGAAAAACTAATGGAACTCTCACCACCTCTATCTCCATCGCCACTACCATTTCCATCTCCGTCACCACCACAGCCAACACCACCATCGATCTAATATTTCGCTCCTCCACTTTTACTCATCACTACCACCACCATCAACAGCGTTTCTCCACCGTCGTAACCACTACCAACATCACCAGATCTCCGACACCTTCATCTTCATCGCCACTATGGATAACTTGATGATTAAAACTAATCTAAAGCATCGAAACTTCAAATTCATGTCGATTTTAAGCTGGATTGGGATTGAAAAACCTAAAATCGATGATTACGATTAGTTATCTGGATGTTTTTCACATTGGTTTGGAAGACGGAATGCAAATCGTTATCAATTTGTTGGATCGAAAATCCAATCATCTAAACCGATTAAAAATGGATTATCTTCTTTCTCTTGCTTTTGAAGTTTTTTCTTTGGTGTTGGTGGTATTGTAACTGGTAGTGGTGTAGATAGAAAAAGATTAGATTTAGAACGACGAAATTGATGGAGATTGCGGTGGTTATGGTTGGAATAGTGAAATCCGGCGATTGAGACACTGGTGGTTAAGATTTTTTTGTTGTGGTGGTTGAAGATAATGGTGGTGTTGATATGAGGAAGGGAAAGAAGAAGAGTATACAAATGATGGTGATGGAGCTTATTCCCAAGGTATGGTTTCTTTTCCAATGCGATTCGAGAGAGAGATTTGAGTGATTGGGTGATTCGCTGATTCGGTTGAAATCATCAACCACCAACAGGAGCAGCGAAATTTGATAATTGATCCCGTTCCCAGATTTTCTGATTTGGTGATTTCAATTTGAAGATTCGTAGAGTTGTATAAGTTGATCCCGAGATTAACATGTAAGATTGTTGTTTGTTTTAGGTGGTGAATTTAATTCTTATTTTTTGTTGTATGTTCCAGTGAGATATAAGTGCAAATACAATCTGTAATGGGTTGAGTTGATGACAACATATGGGATTTAGTTGTGGTTGGCATCTGAGATGAAGTTATAGTGCAGATGGGATTTGAGATGAAGTTTAGTTGTGGTTGGCTTCTGAGATGAAGTTTAGTTGTGGTTGGCTTCTGAGATGACAACAGATGGCATTTTTGAGGTTATAGTGCAGCTGCAGTTATGAGATGTAGTTGATGGTCGTGCATTGGTGATGTTGATGTTAAGAGGCCGAGAAGATGATATTGCAGGTTTGTTGAGCTTCCAATTTGATTTGTTTGCACCAATGGTGGTGGTAGTGGATGTTGCAGTGGACTTTTGTTGGATGTGCTCAAACTATTGGAGACAACTTGACCAAGTTGCTTCCATTATTGAAGACAACTTGAGCTAGTTGCTTCCTTTTTCTGGAGACAACTTGAGAAAGTTGCTCGCACTTTTGGAGGCAACTTCAGCTAGTTGATTCCATATTGGAGGCAACTTGAGCTAGTTGATTCCAGTTCCGAGGCAACTTGGTTATGTTTTTGGGTTCATTCATTCATCGAAATTATCTTATACCTATATCTTAGAGTAGTTGTGACGAATTTGTGGTGCAATGGTAACATAGGGTTGTGTTGAGTTGCTGATGATGGTTTTGCTGCTGATGCTCGTGCTTTAAAGTCAAGAGGGTAGATAAATGCTTAGGAAGTTGAGAAGGAACTCAATATGTATCCAGGCATTGAAAGCGAGAACAAGAAGTTATTCTTGCTTGTGTGTTCTTGATGGTGTTTGAGTAGGGTCATCGAAGTGACTGCATGACTATCGGCTCATGTTGCAAGTGTGCATAGACAGGTTGTGGTCATGAAGGCTATTGCAGGAGGTAGAGTTCGATGATGAGAGATGGAGGATGTGGTGTTGTATGGTGGTGGTTTGAATTGTTGGTTGAACAACGATGGTGTTGCAAACTGTGGTGCAATGGTAGCACAAGCGACTATATGTCGAGAAGATGTGTGTTCGACTCACACTAGGTTCACTTATTTGTGTATAATTTTTTTTTTTTTTTTTGGAGACAACTTGTCTTTATTTGCTTCCATATGTGGAACAACTTGAGCTAGTTGCCTCCATTATCAAGACAACTTGACAAGTTGCCTCAGATTTGGAGACAACTTTGACAGAAGTTGCCTCTAGATGATGGTGGTGGAATTCGTGGTTGTTGGTGGTGATTGGTGGTGGTTGGTGGCGGTGGTGGTTGGTGGTGGTGGTTGTCGGTGGTGTACAGTGGCGCTGGTCGTCGGTGGTGGTAGTTGGCGGTGGTGGTGGAGGAAAATGGCGAGTCTTTGGTTGGCGGTGCTGGTGGTTGGTGGTGGCGGTGGTGGTGGCGGTGGTGGTTGGTGGTGGTTGGTGGCGGCGGCGGTGGTGGTGGTCGTTGGTGGTGGTGGGCGGCGGAGGTGTTGGACAGTGGTGGTGGTTGGCGGTGGTGGTGGTGGTCGTCGGTGGTGGTGGTAGTGGTAGTGGTTGGTGGTGGTTGGTGGTGGTGGTTGTTGGCGGTGGTGACGGTGGTGGTGGTTCTTATTTTGTTGGGTTTTTTTTTTTTTTTGAATATTTGTTAGTGGTAATGGTTTTGTATATATATTACACAAAAGAGGGTATTTTAGTAATGTATTATACTTAGGGGTATTTGTAAAGTTCAAAAGGGTATATTTGCAATGGGTCTCATAGTAGGGGTATATAGATAATGTTCCCATAAAAATAAGATAACTACTATAGTAAAAAACGATAATTAATAGGGGGAAAGTTATTTTACTAGAGGGAAAGCTAATCCGGTCTAAGTTATTTGACTTTTAGTCAATATTGGGTGGATTGATCCGGTTTAGCTGATTTTTTATTTTGGAGGATTTTGTGTTTCCCCCTCAAAAAAGATAGCTAATTTGCATTACCCCCTTTATAAATAGCTAATAGGTGAAACCCCCTCTCCGTCAATTTTACCGTCACTGCATAGTTAAGTAAGCACGTGCATTATGCGTGCCCCAAATTCATTCTCTTAAAAAGAAACAACAGATTCTCTTCCATATCGGCCATTGGAGCTTCTTTGCAAGCTGTGATTTTTATTCATAGAATCAGTTTCAGTGGACCTTACACAAATCGTTGAAAATAGGGGCACTAAACCTATTCTTAATCGAGTCATCTATTGCCACGAAAATCCTAATTTACCTAATTCATCATTAATCAAAATAATGCCCTAATTTCAATCTTACGCAACCCCACCGAAAACATAAATTTCTACATATAATAAACTAAATCAAAGAGATCTAAACCTTAAATTTGATCAGTGACTTGATTATGATCTAGTTCTTCAGTAGCAGTACCAATTTGTGCACTAAATCCAAAAATTGAAAAGAACAAGCATCGGCAACAGTAATTGGGCCGACCGACCGGAGGGCCCGAAGGGCCCGTAGGGAGGAATCCCTATGCGCCACTTTTTTTGTTAAATGAAACCTAACGAAAATTCCCAATTTGATAAAAAAAGATTGGGTTTGGTGGTAGTCTTTGGGAGCTGAAAAGACTAAAACACCCTTACATTTAAAAACCAGTTCCAACGTTGTCCTGGTCTCGTCTCTATTTCTTTTCCACCCCAAAATTTCAGCTATTAGTATTAATCGTCCGACTCATTCCTCCCCCGCCACCACTCTGACGACAATACCTGATTTCTTCACCTATCACCAACATCACCATCGCCACAACCAAAACCACCACCATAACAATACCATCTCCACAACTACTATGCCGCCACCAACACAACAATACCACCATCCACCAACAACACAACAATACCACCGCCACCAGTAGCGCACAACCACCCCCAATCACACCTTCACCACCACCGTCGACGTCTCCGCCGCCACCACTAACGACGTCTCCTCCGATATCCAGCATCGCCAACTCCGCCACCTTCAACACAACCACCACCGACACATACACTAAAGAACGATTACTACTGCCACTGCTCCACCATTACCTCACAATTGAAACCTTTTTTTTTTGCTCGGTAATTCAAACCTATTACCACCGTCGTAGCCCATCTCATTGTTTGAGCCACCATCACCGCCAAATGTTATGTTAAATTTAATAGTTGTTGTTTAAATTACATTAGAACCATGATCATAACCAGTTCAACATTAGAAATTTCATGAGCTTAATCACCCAAAAATCAAATCAAAAGAAAAAAAAAAAAATGAAACAAAATTCATATACAGAAACCTTTGAGAAACCAAATTTTCTATAAACTATCGAAACCCATATATATACTGAGAAAAAGAAAACTTAACCTGATGTTCTTTAGTTGCAGCTAACAGATAATTAAGAAGAGAGAGAGGAACGGGGAAGAAGATAGAGAGTGAGATACCTGTTTATTTTTCCACCGTAGAGATAACATTTACACGAGATTACACGTGTTTAGGTCAAACTGTTGAAATAGTCAACAAACACCTTTCTACTAGTTATTCGTGATTCTAACCTGTATGATTGCCTCCTATTAGCACTTGGATGTGGAATGATTATTTTACCCCGCGCTAGACTTGCTGGTGCTGGGTGTTTGTGCATAAATAAAGGGTGATTCTTTACTGATCGAAAAAATTGGCTAAGGCAAAACCGCCAGACTCAGTTTATTCCGGTGGATCTTGATGGACCCCGCGGAGGACAGTAGGGATCGGTATTTGTGAAAGAAGATGGGGCGGTTTTTTTCTCTTTGTTTTCTTCGTTGTCTGTAAAAAAATTTGATAAATAAATTAGTTAGTAATAAACAACCTCACGGAACGGGATATCCGTTGCGCCAATGCCATAAAGTTCTGTACCATTATGGCACGGGATATCCACTTAGTGCAGCCCTATTACAGTGATGCTTCAAAAAAAAAATCGGTCGGCCCTCCCCACCGTGGTAGCGGTGTTCTAGTTTCTTTGATTAATAAGTTGTTCTTATCTTTTATGGCATCGGTATTAGCCTCCCGACGTAGCAAGTTCTTTGATTGAGAAAAAACACACTCACCAATAACACAGTTAAATGCATCGATAATTACCTTCTTATATCTTAGGAACCATCATTAATTTGAATGATCATAAACACTCAGGAACTCCAAAGAATAGTGAATTGTATAACACAATTGAATTGTAATTATGCTTACATAATTAAACAACCGATGAAAATCCATCTGCCATGAATATATAACTCTGCAATTTTCTCTTCGCTTTTTATGAAACAGTGATGAAATTGATAAATTAAAAGAATAGAATAACCGTGTGGGGAAGAAGGCGGTGGAGGAATTGGTGATGGAGTAGGCGGGGAAGAAGATGACCGATGGTATTAAGGTTAATCTAGAAAAAAAAATCGGGACCGTCGGATTAGATTACGGAGTACATCTGTACACCTTTATGTAAGGAATAATTATTTTATCATTCACACACGTGTATGGTGCATATTAACTTAACTATGCTGTGACGGCAAAGTTGACGGAGAGGGGGTTTCACCTATTAACTATTTATAAAGGGGGTAATGCAAAATAGCTATCTTTTTTGAGGGGGAAACACAAAATCCCCCTATTTTTATTTTTTTGAGTTTACATTTCCATCTCGCCCTTGCGGATGTCCTGAGAACTTTGCTAAGCGATCTGTGAAAGGTTGTATTCCAACTGGACGTTCGGGAGATAGGCAGTGGTGAAGAAGAAAAGACTCGAGGGTGTGTTCGGATGTTTGTGACAAATAAAGAATATGGGTTTATGCTGTTGATGTGAGAAGAGGATAAAGGCGAAAAGTGTTTAAGCTGAATTGAGATTTGGCAGCAAGATGGGTTCGTGGAAGAAGAATTGAACTCAGGGAGGTGTTTTTGGTTGAGCACTAATGAGTTGATCTAGAAGTTAAGATCGAGGTCAGAGGTTTTGGCGAGGAGAAAATCAATTGAAAGCTGATATGGTGACGGTCATTGCAAGTGATGAATTGCAAACATTAGTGGTTTGTTTTATATGTTCGTACAAACAAGGAATTTGAGAAAAGAACCGAGATGGGCCATGATTATTAATTGTTGAGATTAAGGTGATTTGAATGATTGAATGTGGGTTGTTGTCGTAATCGAGATTGTTGCAGGAAAGGAGGTATAGAAGGCTGCGTTTCCAGCAGCATTTTTGGATCAAATTAGGGTTTTTTTTGAGTATTTCACACTTGGGATTAAATTAATAATCTAAGCATTTTGGGATCAAATTAGAGTTTTTTTTATAGGGAGAAAGCTTAATTTGAATCCACCTAACGACGATCCGAAGTCAAATGACCTAGACTAAGTCAGCTTTCCCTCTAATAAAAGTGGCTTTCCTCTATTAATTATTTACAAAGCCAGGATAGTAAAACTAGTAGTTTTAAAATTAATTTTGGGTTTCTAATATAGGGTATCTTATGATCAAATCTTAACTGTGCAAAACTAGAGCAGTAGCTGGACATGTATTATTATCACTATTTAACCAGTTTTGCATGCTTAACAACACTTCCTCTTAGCATATCATAATCCTATAGTAAATGGAGAGACAGGAAAATACTTCTCTCGATTTAGGTTTCAAAATAAAAATAAAATAGAAACCACTAGTGGTATTTGCATGTAATTCAGACGAATAAAGGCAGTCGTAATATGCACCCCGGTTTTTTGGGTGCATAAATTTGGACTCGGTAAATAAGTTAATTAGGATCCCAAAGAACCGAATCTTCCGTTACACAATTGAGTCAATTAACGAAATTTTGTTAATTAACAATGACAAAAACCATCCACTAATTAACCATCCAATTAACTTTTTAGTTTTTTGGTTGAGTAGGCCTTGAATTTGAATTTACGGGTCAAAAAAGACAAGTAAAGTATGGCAATCTTTCAAATGACCAAGAATTCAAATTCCGTGGTTTTAATATCCTTTATGGTTATTTCTTGACCTTGATAATTGATTTTTATATCTACTTACTAATATGCCCTTTTCATTATCATCTCTCTCGACAACGTCTTCTTCTTTAGGGAGAACAAGACTTTATCTTCATTATCAATTTATTTTATCTCTCCGAACTAAATTCACATCTCTCTACAGACGACAACAACACTGGAATTGGGGATTATCATGGCCGCAAAGTTGGGTCTGAAGTTGCTTGGGATCGCAAACCAAAGGTAGCAGTGAATTAACTGATTTCTCTCCGAATTTTTGGTTGAGGTTGGTTTGATGTTTCATAAATTGTTTTGGGTGATAATAGAGGAAGTTGTTTCTTTAGATGGTGGGTGTGATGGTGTTTTGTGGTAATGAAGATGGTGAAGAAGAAGAGGATCGAGGAGAAAGATGCACCTGTCAATAGTGGAGGTGGTGCTTTTAGGAATGGAGAAAGATAGTAAAGAAGTATATTATGCAGATGGGTGGTGTTGGAGATGGTGTTGCTATTGTCGATGACGGTGATGGATATGGCCGGTTGGCTCGATGTTGTTGCAGTCCAATAAGCAATACATCTGGATACATCAAGAATTAAAAATTAATCGGTTTGATTTTATAAGAAGAATCAACTCAAATTTAAGCATCAACACAAAATGTACCCAAGTACGATAAGCAATAAAACGTGATGCACCTGGATACATATAATAATAACACCAGAAGCACCCAGGTGCATCTAATGTAAACTTGGATGGATCCAAATTCTGCCACAAATAACACAAGATGCACCCAAGTGCATCCTGTGTATACATGGAAGGATCAAAGATTAACTCAAATGTAGCCAGGTGATTACTAAGATGAAAACCAATTTATCCACAAATAATATATGATGCACCCATGTGCATCCAGTGTAAACATGGACAAATCACAAAACTAACTCAAATGTAGGTGATAATACAGATAGAAACAGATTCATCCACTAATATCACAAGATGCACCTAGGTGCATTGGTGTACAAACATAAATCAATACCAGATTCACCTAGGTGCATCTAGTGTAACATGGATGAATCCCAAATTCTTACAAATTAGGGCAATTTTCTTTAGATCAAATCTAGAATAAAATTATGAAATAAAATTAGTGGCGGTGACTATGATAGAATTGGTGAGTGGTTGGGTCAGAAACTGTGTTAACCTTAGTAACGACGGTGTTAATGGTGGGGAGGTTAGGAATTTTTATGGAGTTAGTGGCGGTAACTAATGGTGACGTGAATTGAAACTCAATTCTATTTTATTTTTTTGCCTAATATGAATGATGATATCAAGAGAATAGATCTATTATTTCTTGTTGGTGGTAAGCAAATATGATGATTGAGTTTATTCGGTGGTGATACAGATAATTTTGGAGGAATGAATCTGAGAGAGTTTGGTACTGTATCGATGATGGCGGCGGCAACAGTGAATTTGAGAGAGTTTGTGGTGGTGATGATGGAGTTTGTGGTGGTGATGATGACGCCGTTTTTTGTCGATGATGGTGGTGGAGATCTTGGAGGCCGTTTCTGGTTTTCATGGAAGAAATGAAGAAGATAACGACGATGAGAGGTTTGTGATAAGATGTGGGAGAAGATAAGACATAAATTGTAGGGGTACAACGGTCTCTTAAGTTGTATGTCTTTTTCACCCAGACACATAGTTTAGAAGTCCAATACTACCAGGCTTTAGGGACCTATGGTCATATGACCCATTTTCCGATTAACTTTTTTCTTTTTAAAAATAATTTTGTTAATAATAATTAACTAATGAAGGTTAATTAAGTCCATCTAAAAAATAGAATTATAGACTAACCTAAAACTATTAATCTTAAACATATATCGTACATTTTGGGCTACAAATATATACCATCTTAATGATGGGTTCTAGAAGAGAGAAGAACCAAACTTGGGTTCCTTAAACATTTCAACAATTGAATTTGATCAGTAATTTAGAGAGCTAAAGGGAGCTTAAATGCAGATTAATAAACCGGTATTATGGCTACCTTAAAGGGCTCACTTCTCTACGGTCTAACGGTGAAGGGACACTCGTCCACATTTTTTTATTTTTTTGGTGGTGATGAAAGATATTTAAATATTAGACACCGAAGTTACAGAGAACTGAAACTGGATATTACACATCCCGATAGATAGATAGCAGCACATCACAGAAGGAGACAAGTAGAATCGTAAATATTGAGTTTCTACTTCTGAAGTACAAGTAATGCTTTGTCGATCTCTGATCCTCAAAGATAGAAAAAGAAGTAACCCTACGTCATGTTGACTGTTGTTTAGTTGAATATTCTTTGAATCCTTAGCTTTCAACTTTCAGGACTTTGAGTTCTGGAATGGGAATATTGGAGATATGCCCCAAAATCGACTGTCATCTTGGGGGATATGCCTCAGGATTCCAATTTTGGGGAATATGCCCCAGCCGTCCAAAATTCCATCCAAAACCGTTAAGTAGTCAATATTCGCACACACTTGGGATCACATATGCGAATTAAAAGATAGATATACGATATATTAATACCTTTACAAGGTTCAGGAACATATTTAGGCAGAAAAAATCACGAAAAATTAGAGAGAAAGTTCGGACACATTTATGATAAATAGTCTATTTAACGGTTCCTTGTGTAAAACCGTTACTTTGGGGATATTCAAAAGCTGGAATCAGGGCATATCCCAAAGATGACAGTCGATTTTGGGGCATATTCCCCATTTTCCCTTCTGGAATTTTAAAGGCTTTCCCTTCCTTGTCTTTATATCTTTTATGTCTATTTCAAGTTAAGTGATGCTATTGGAGTAGTATCACGTGAACTCACGAGGTAGTGGACATGGAAAACCATGCGTTTCCATCTGATGATTCTGGCATCTACTGCCGCCACTACTGAACAAATGTTAACTGATAACACAGGAGTTGCAACCAACCTTTTAACGTTTGCGATATACCAGCGTACGGATCGGACCACCCTGTCAATGACCTAGCTCATAGATGCATTCAAGGATTTTAATGGGGATTCATTGACAAGAAAAATGTGAATTCAACTCGGCAAAGCTAAAGATTATGTTGAAAAGCTTACTAGAGACAAGCAAAAGAATCCAACTCTAGAAACTTATTTTTTGTGTTCACTAGATGATAGAATTCTTGGCGAGTGCAAGTGTGTAATTTAACACAAGTAGCGTTAGCGTTGTTGGAGTTGATTTTGTAAGTATAGTGATCAAACAAAACATAATATCAGAACTTTAGAGCAACTGCAGTGGGCGACTAAACCCATTTTTTTGGTCGCTGAAGCAGGCGTAGCGGGACGTACCAAAGATCAAATACCAGCCTAGAACAGTAGTTCGAGAGTATATTTGGTCTGGACCAAAGACCATACCCATTTATAGTCGAGCGGTGATATAATCTCCGTTTCTCAACGGGCGGTTATATAGTGTGCGCTTGACAACGGGCGGTTATAAAGTGTTCGCCCAACGGAGAGGCGGGCATATAAACTACGCGCCATTCGGGCGGTGATAAAATGTACGCTCGATGGGGCGGTGATAAAGTTTGCGCTTGGAATGGGGCGTTGATATACCCAACGCCCCAATGAAGCGGTCCTAAAGTTTACGCCTGAATGAGGCGGTCATATAGTTTACGCCTGATGCCAGGCGAACTTAATAACTTCGCCCCATATTTTCCATAAAACTGACGACATAACTCTAAACACCACCAATCTACAGCCACTCATCTCATAAAACTGACGACAGCAATAACCTTTCTGAGCTATTTTCACGGCTCAGTCCATATACAAAATCAAGACAAACTGGTACCCAAGTCTCCATATCATGTAGGCTTCTAAGTATAGCCTTATCTGCTTCCAAATTATGCACCGAACCCATGGCAACTAACCATTGCAAAGGCCATGCCTAACCAGCACTAACATACTTCCGTTCCACTGTTGTTAGCTCACAAACTCAGTCCAATAGCACCCCATAACCTTAACTGCTTGTACCAACCTCCGTTCCATCTCGACTGCAAAGCCACCATAACTCAAAGCACAAAATCCATCATAACCCAGCACAAGATGACCCAACAAATCACCTTAACTCAGCTACTTGTCTTGCAACTTTGAATAAATCTTCATCGCCTTGTCTGAATTGCTGGTTTCCCATCCACGGCTAGCCTGAACTAAGTTGCTAGTGGTTCAGACCTTCTTTCGAACAACTTGTGTGTCTGAAATTGGAAGGAAGAGTTAACCATTGCGTCTCCTTCCCTGCAAGCATTTGCACATTTTAACACAAACCCATTAAAACCAAATCACTCAATTATTCACACACATCACCACCATTATCTTCCACCATTCATCAACGTTTATCAACAGAAGTAGAAGCATCTTCATGGCTGCTTTCTCGAGCAAATCTCTGTTCATTTTCTTAACATCTTCCCTTGTCTCAAATTCCACCAGACCCATCTCATAAATCTTCCAAAACAACATACCAACATTCCAAATCTCCACCAGTTTACATTGGCAGTAAACACATTTCTCTTGTTTTCGTCTAACCACAACACCACGAACTCACTCCACTCTCCTCCTCATTGGCTACAGATGAGACTCTCAACCCTTGATAATTACCCATTGTTCCTACGGCTGGTAGTGAGAAGAAGACTGCTGCATCTCACGACTTGAACTGAAGAAATCGACCAAATTCAATGCTGGGAACATTGGTTTCTAAACAAGGCAAGTGACTTTATGTTCGCCCCATAAAGCGTTGATTATACGTGCGCCCCTCGTCCGGGCGGTGACTATATGATCGCCCCGTACCGAGCGTAATCTTTAACTCCGCCCCACAACAGGCGTTATCTTTATCAACGCTTGAGAGCGGCGCAATTTATATCTCCGCTCGGCTACCAGACGAAGATTATAACACCGCTCGAGTAAATATACTCGCCACCCACTGCGTCACACTACGGACCAGACTAAAATTTAGTCTTTTTTTTTGGTCTTTGATCTTTGGTAATAGTCGCGTGACTGCAGTTGCTCTTAGAAGGATTTCGCTTCTTGTCGTCTTTTATCTATCTTTTTATGGATATATTTTGCTATTGGAGAAATAGCACGTGCTGTGAACTCACTAGGTGGTGGACATTTAATTAAATCCATGCATGTCCGTCTGACTCTGCCGCTACTGAACAAACAAAATATCAGCAAGCAAGCAAGAAATCCGAATCTGCTTTGTTGTCTGAATTCTGATACAAGTTTGCAACCAACATTTGAACATACAAGTTTCAAAGAAATCCGAATGGAGATAATCATCATACGGACCACCGTGTAGCCTTTCAATGAACTATCACCTCTCCATGTATAAAATTTTCTTTTTAATTATCATAAAATAAAATTGGTTAAAAAGACCAAAATCAAAATTTCCTGGGTAAAAAGGACAGTCAAATTTAGATACTGTTTAAATGGACAAAAATTTAAAAATAGGCAGGATGTAACCAGTTTCATCCTGTCCATTTTCAAATATTTTTCTTATTTTTATTTTACACAGGATGCATCCAGTTTCATCCTTGCTATTTTTTATGTTTAAGCCAGGATGAATCCAGTTTCATCCTTACTATTTTTTTTTGTCCATTTCACCCATAAAAATTTTTACTCGTCCATTTGAACCGTATTTTAATTTTTTTTTGGACAAATGACCCATTTTCCGTTTAATTATTCAAAGTTTTGAATAGCGGACAAAAAAAGAACACGCAATTGGGGGATATAGAAACTAATTGGGGGATATGAATTACTTCCCCCAACCCATGGTGTGTGCTAAGGGGTGACTTTTGGGGGCGAAAATACTAAATTACCCTTCCCACAAAATAAAAATCAAAAACTTAAAATCAAAAAACAAAATCATATCCCCATTTCCATCTCCACTTCTTATTAATCTTATTTAGGGTGGAGCTTTCAAACAAATATTTCCCATTCCCTTTCAAATTCTAAACTCTCCCCACTCTATATCAAATTCTCTTCTCCTCACTTTGGAAACCAATTTTTTTATTCGGAAGTGATGAAGATCATCTTTGAAAGTGATGATGACCTTTCAAATTCTAAACTCTCCCCACTCTATATCAAATTCTCTTCTCCTCACTTTGGAAACCAATTTTTTTATTCGGAAGTGATGAAGATCATCTTTGAAAGTGATGAAGATCATCTTGAAAGTGATGATGACCATCTAGGAATTGATTCTCGAGCATGCGGTATCATGTTCCGGCATATGGTCTTCATCAATTCCGGCATGGTCTTCATCATCGTTTTAACGGTATTAATCGGTCCACTTTAGGCATAGAAAATAAAGCAACATGGTATCGGAAAACAATCGTCATGGTCTTCATATCAGCCCGACCATCCGTAGGCGGTGGGTGATTAATTCGAAAAAAATTCAAAAAGGAAGAGATGAAGACCATGCCGGAATTGATGAAGACTATATCTTAGGAACATGATACCGCATCTCGAGAATTTCCTATCATCTTAGGTAGTCAAGTGAAAAAAAAAAATCAACATTACGGATACTTTTCATCCTGTTCCGGCATGGAAATTTAAGCAAAATACTATGTCGGAACATGTACCGGCATGCTCGAATCCATGATTACCATGACGGTACCTATTCAAAACCAGAAAAAAATCAACATCAAAACCAGAACCCCCCCGGATAGTGGCAAACAATTTATGAACATTTCCAACAATTGCCCGCATGGGTTTTTGGTTGAATACCATGCCGGCACCAAGCTTTTTCAGCTGCAACAATGGTGGATTCAAGGAAGAAAATCAATTTTTCAACCTCTTATTAGCATGATAATTCTCTCATCACAATCATCTTCCATTTTCAAAAAAAAAAATTCCACTCAATTGTGAGTTGTTATCATTAATCGAAGATTGAAGGTATGATTGTTGTTGTAATTAAGTTAAAGATTGTGAATTGCAAGTCTCTCATCACAATCATCTTCCATTTTCAAAAAAAAAAAATTCTACTCAAAATTTTTTCCCTCATTCTACTCTCAACTAACCCACAAATTCAAATAAACATAAATACACAAATTATATCCCCAAATCATTAATATTTTACTAATCAGGATTAATTACTAATTATGATTAGGGAGGGTTAGATTAGGAATTAATAATTTAATTATATAAGGGGTAACCCAGCTAGGATATTTGGATCCCTATTTTGTCATTTAGCTATATCCCCCGATTAGATTCTATATCCCCAATTACTCGTTCCAAAAAAAACCAAGCATTTAATTTCTCTTTATTAAAACTCTAGTGGTTGAGTAATTTATACTTCAACAGTTCTTGAAAGCAATTGAAGTCCTTGATTAATCCGCTTAAGTTCCGGTCAACACCGTCAATAAAATCTCTCTACTCTACTCTACTAATCACAGTAAACTCAACAAGATCGAAAGGACACGAAAAATGTTTTAGATAATATTTCAGTAACAGAAATGATTAGCGAGGAAATGTGGAAATTTCTGAGGAACCCAAATTTGACTCCTCTCTCTTCTAGAAATCCATCATTAAGATCAGGGCCGTCTCAGACATTTAGACGACCCTGGGCGAAATAGCTCAGGACGCCCTGTTACGCAAAAAAGAAAATAAAAAGAAAATCACATAGATCTACCGTATAACATCGAAATCAAATAATTTGTGGCGCACAAAAGAATAACATTAATAAGTCGAGGACTCTCCATCAGAAATGAAGAAAAAAAAAAGAAAAAAAAAACACATTTTAGCTAATGGACCAAAATTTCCCGCCCTCTAAAATTTCCCGCCCTGTGCGGGAGCCCAAGATGCCCCCCTTCAGAACCGGGCCTGATTAAGATGCTATATATTTGTAACCCAAATTACAAAATCTACGATTAAAAATAATTGTTTTAGATTAGATTTATCTTTCACATTTTCAGATGGACGAAGTTAACCTTAATCAGTTACATATAATTAACAAAATTATGCTTAAAAAAGATTAGTTGATCTTGTTATCTAGTCGGCGTTTTTTGTGGCGTTAACAGTGGGCCGTTTCTTCATTAATGTATTAGTCCACTTGCTATTTTGACTAGAGGAGAATAAGGTGAGAGTAACTAATATTTTCCACTTATACGTACTAATGTGACCAGAGGTTCCAACTTGATTGCTTCAGTAGCACGAGAAACTGGAAATTATTACTTTGAGGCTAATGGTGTGGTGCAGTTCTAATGTTCTATTGGTAAGGCAAAAGATAATGTTGGACTTGTAGTGACATAGGATTGTGAATCTAACAATAAGAAGAGTTCAGGCATGTTATGGGTGGCCGTTTTGAACTTCCGGTGATAAAGTTTGATCTTTCACCTTTCATGTCATACAGATGATATTTTGATTTTTCACATAGATGATAATTGGATCTTTCACCGGATGATAATTTCATTTTTCACCTTATATATGACGTTGTATGGTGATATTTTGATTTTTCACATAGATAATAATTGACTTTTTCACCTTGTAAATCGATGATAACTTCATTTTTCACCTTATATATGGGTGATAGTTTAATTTTTTGCCTGAGAAATTAGGTGATACTTTGGGAGGCATCCAAACTTCTTTGAATAAATTCAACTTGTTGCTTGTCTTCTTGATATAACGGAAAATGGGTCATTTGTCCAAAAAAATTTAAAACACGGTTTAAATGGACGAGTAAAAAATTTTATGGGTGAAATGGACACAAAAAAAATAGCAAGGATGAAATTGGATTCATCCCGAGCTTAAACTTAAAAAATAGCGAGGATGAAACTGGATGCATCCTGTGTAAATTAGAAATAATAAAAAGTATTTGAAAATGGGCAGGATGAAACTGGTTACACCCTGCCTATTTTTAAATTTTTGTCCATTTAAACAGTATCAAAATCTAACTGTCCTTTTTACCCAGGAAATTTTAATTTTGGTCTTTTTAACCGATTTTGTGTTGATATAATTGTTATAGCTACTTCTTTCTTTGAAATGGTTAATTTCATCAACAAAAGAATAAACAACAGTAAAGAAAGGAGGACTCAAACCTTAGCTAAAGGAGCATAACAAAACAAAGGTTAAGAAGTAAACTAAAAAATAATCAAAGATGACAACAATTACGGACATCATACGGCTATTGAATGATGGTGCTAATTTGGTGACGGTGGTGATAATTTGGTATTTCTTGAACGGTAAAGAACGTTGTGGAAAACCATGAAGAAGCTTGCAAGAAATTATAACTTTAAAGCCTAACGAGTTGATGATTGTACTTGGTACTCTCTAGAACAATGGTGATAGGTATGGTTTTCTCAACCGTGGAGAAGTTTGCTAAAGAATAAAGTATGAACTCAACAACCATGGTGATGAATGGTTTTTTTCCTAGAATACGGTGAGAGAATTAGGCTCATCCATGGTGATGAATGTGTCATGGTCACGACGGTTAGAAAATTGGGTTTAGGTTTATCCGTTTATGGAGGAGTCAAACAGGCGTTATAAACAAATGTGAAACGTAGCTTTTTTAGGAGATTACTAGTGTGTAACCCGTGCTACGCACCGGGGCTGGTGGGATCAACTAATTTAGTGTGGCGGGGCTTCGCCCCGCGCCCGTGGTCAAATGCATTAGAATTTTCTGAACAGTCTTTAATTAGTTCGATTTTTTTTAGAGATAAGAACTCTAATGTCCTTTAGCTATCTAATGATTTAATGATTGAGATTTGGTATGATAAACATAAGTTCATGTAGTATTATTTTTATCTGTGGATTTTAACATAATTAAAAGGAAATTAACTCCAAAAAATTTGGTTTTAGGATAATTAAATTTTATGTTCCTATAATTATTTTCAATTTAACACAATTGTCTCATCGGCATTTATATTAAACAAAAAAAAGAACTCTTTTTTTTCTCTATATATATATAAATAGATTTTCCTAATTGCCTATTCATTATGATCATATTTTTATATAAGATTCACGTATACGTCTTATGTGTTAATTTCGGTCGCGGTTAGCCTCACCCAGTAAACCAACTATATTGCAAAATAATCAAAGTGGGAGATCAATGTATCAAAGTGGAAAAAGTAATTAATAAACATGCATTTCATGCGCAAATACAAAACATCCAGATTACATGGCTAATTTTAAAGGTAATATCACCATTTTTAAAATCGCATAATAATCTTGTAGTGTAAAATTTATACCCATAACATTTAAAGTACCCCTTCCAAAACCATAAATAAAAACATGCTTCAAAAGACTAATAAACAAAATAATTTCATAAAAAAGTAAACTAAGACACATGCAATCATTAAAAAAAAATCTAAGCGTAAAAATTAAGTTGTAAGATCTCGTACAAATTGGCCACTTGGTTCTTTGAAAGAAACGAATAACAAAATATGACAATCATAGCCAAGGGGAATAACATAAGCAACCAAATGAGCGTTCTTCCTACCGAAGCTAAGATTAGCAAATGTATCAGCTAGTGTCGGTTCAAGCAAAACTTGTTGAACCAAGGATAGAAAAGGAGGCTGATTATTCTATCATCGAGATCATATCAAATAATTATCCAAAGATTATATTATCCTTACATCCAGAACATAATGTATAGGTCTTTGAACCGTTAACGACTTTGAAAATCCTCTTTCACATCATTCCAATATCTTTGCATAAATGTATCCTCCACGGAGTCTAGATGTTGTTCACGCTTATTTCGTGCGTTTGTTCTAAATATTTTATGAATTCTTGTAATTTAATTGTGCGCCTGTACTGATTCTAGATCCTTTACATGTCCATAGAATGAAAAATAGCAACACCTGCTCGCTCTTGATACAATCCTATAACTTCCTTTTATCAATTTTATGTGTTTTTTGTTCGACTGGACTGATAATTCCTTTACCCAATGGTCTCTGAGGATCATCCACATCCCGAATCTAAAATCATGGCACATGCAACACTTTTTTATTCATCTCTTAGGTGTTCATTATCCTGCCATAATCAGGCACATAGCCGTATATATGCTATATAATCGACAAAAGGTGAAAAATTTGGAGGAGGTAGCCTGTTTAAGAACATGAAACAGTCATACATAAAAGATTAGAGCAAGTGCTATCACACGACTTTCATGGGATGGCTTCCCGCAAAAGCGACTTCTTTACCATTAGATCATGCTAACACCCAAATCTAATGACCTTGAACCCTTTAGGGGAAATGGTGGGTCCTTTCCTGAAAATGATGGGTCCCTTCCTAAATGTGAATCTAACCGTTGATCCGATCATCCAACGTAAAAGAAGTCGCTTTTGCGGGAAACCATCCCGCAAAGTCTTGTGGGATAGCAAGATTATATCAAACCTGTTTCTTAAGGAATCTTAAGTCTCACTATAAGAGCATTTCTAATGGTGTTTGAGTATATATACTATGTGGAAACTTAGAAAATAGGTTTTTAGTTGACATTATATACATATAAAATCATATTTTAATAAACATCTCCAGTAATAGTTGTATCTGTATTTATTTTAATACAATTGTCATTTAGTTATAGGTTACTTAATCTAAAAAGTGGGTCAAAATCATTTTAAAAAAAATGATGATGTGGGTATGGACGGGAATATCTAAATTTAGATACTCTCATCCAAACTCAAACCGCCAACTCACACTATTTTTTATAGTCAACTAACATCGAGGAGATTTTTTATTTTTATTTTTAGTTTTGATAATTCAATATTGGAGAAAGTTTTTTTTTTAGGATACCTAAAATCCTACGCGGCACCAGTTTTTTTAGAGAACTATACTCTTTGGAAATCCTCTAATAAAGGAAATCATACAATCCAGCGTGAATTATGTACACCTTCCCACCAATTATCCATTTGGTAGATATTACCTTGTGTTGGCTTATCAACAATCTTCCGGGAATTAAGGAAGATTCTAATTTGATCGTAAGTGTACATAATTTCAGCATCGAAGTACTTCTCCGTTTTCACTTTAACTTATTCATTTCCAACATAATAATTAAAAATTTGCACCCACGTAATGTGTCATACGATCATTTTGAATGGAGCTCATTTTCCTTCTCCCTACCTGGAAACTACACCTCCGAATGCTGGAATCACAAAGAGTAAGGACTCTATGGGCTCCTAACAGTTGGCAAAAAACAGAAAGTTGGAATTCAATTTCCAATATAAAAAAAAAAGAGAAGACATGTAAAACATTGTCTGAGTGTAGTCACAAAAAATAGATTGCTGGTCCACTGGTCTGTGGAATATTGGAACCAAGACTTAAAAGAGAGTAATTATAGTTAATCTTAAAGGAGAGTGATTTTAGTTAATCCAAGGTTGACGAAGAAGTACATTTGAGTTTTATTTTATTCTTTCTAATTTAATTCAAAACGCCATATCAACAGAATATCATGTCACGTTATCCAGTGAGCACACCATACGTATCATTTATGAAAGCATCTGCATGGAAAACAAAAAATTATAATCCGTTTGTATCACTTCTTTACTTAGGCAATCAAAGCAAGCATTAGTTTAAAGTAATTTTAATTCAGCGGGTGAGTTTATTAGTTTTACGGTTGCTTGACTTAATTAGTTTAATTTATTTGGTTTAGTAATGAACTGTGAAATGCACTTACCTTGATGACCTTGTTTTGCATTATTGACACCACCCAAAACCACATCACACTCCAAATCACAGTCAATAGTGGTTGCAACAACAGTTAATATCCATGGAGCAATGTTTTACTGCAGTAGATGACGTGGGCCTGTCATTTATGATAAGGTTGGAGGAGAATCCCAGCCTCGCGAAAGCGGATGATGTAAGGGACAATGACAATGGATCCAGACCATCTCCTATAGCATCGTCAAATGCATCCATGATGTAGGAGCCACAATATCCCTTTGGATATGCATAGCGATTCTTTGGATCCAAGGAACCCACCCTTTGTGATTTCTATACCGAGGCCATAGTATGCGATGGACACGAGTGTTGGTTTCATGCCTAACGTGTCTCTTGGTGAGTTTTCTCATCATCAGTATCTTGTCATTGTATATCTTTCTCCTATCATTTTCGTAAAAATGTCATCGTAATATCTTGCTCCTATTATTTTTCTAGTAAATAAAATGTAGAAAATAGTTGTACTCGGTTAAATAAGATATGCTTGAAAGGGGTCTCCAAAACATTCTATTAAAAGGATGATAAATATGAAAGAATAAAGGAAATGAAAACCTATAACCTTTGCATGCATACTCTCTTCCACCGTGATGGCATTGACCCCATACCATTGTCATTTAGGACATAAGTTTAGTAGTTCAAAATTTGACCAGTAATAATTTATTTCAAATTCTTGGTTCTTCTATTTTCTCACGGGTTGAACCACACATTCCCACATGTTCATTCTGCGTAGGTTTTCGACCTTTTTATTATCGAAGTGTTTTGGGGTGCTTGATTCATCACAATCGTAATTCTATTATATTCTTTCATTCTCTCATCTTAAAGAAGCAACTCCGCGTATAGATGAAAAAAACATAATAAAATTGCTCTTTTAAGCGCCCCCATGGGGAAAGTGAACTCTTGAAGTTGATGAAAAGTGTCTGAATTAATCACTTCATTAGCATTTAGTACCCCTGGCCTCAACATATAAAACCTTTCGGCATTAAGGACCACTATGTCTTGCATTACCTAAATTCTCTGTAGAGTTGGATAATAACCCGTTAATGGATCAATTAAGGCATCCAATTCATCAATTCATCAGTTAAAGATAAACTACTCGCTGAAATAGTTCAGTACATTATAGTTTTTGAGTAATTGAGTTATCTACCGACAAAGTACGCAGTTAGCACTTTCTTTGTTGCATTCTTTTCTTCAGAACAAATTAAGAAAAATAGAATAAAATGTTACTGTTTTTTGGCTTTTCGAAGTCAGATCATGGGTGACTTTAGCTATGTAACTGCATGTTGTAATACACATCTATGATACCTTCCAAGACCCTTCCAGACGTGCCTTTTTTATTGTACTGTTCTTATAGATGGTACCCTTCTTTGCTGGAAAGTTGATATCTACCATTTTTTATTGTTCAGTAACCTCCATTTAATGAAAAACCATCAAGACATTTTCTTGCCAAAAAGCCTTCAGGTTTTGAAAACAAAAAGGAGTTACCCATGCATATAACTAGGTATGATATGAAACTAACTAAAAGAATTAATACCAGAAGCGTCTTTTGTACTTTGTCAATAAGCAATGAAAGGGATGCAGCAGCATGCTCTGCCACACCATATATATCAATGTAAAAGGGAACAATTTTTAGGTTGCAAGCATCATGTATCTACCCAGTTCCACAAAAATGAGAACACTTCAATAGAGTTCTTCGACTTAAGTTTTTTCGAACTCTCACAATTATTGTTGTTAGGAAAGAAGCATAAATCATGGAGTAGAGAATGCTGCTCCATTCTGTGACCTCAGAGTGATTAAGGTGAATGCTTTATGGAGCACATACTTTTCAGAGGAGACATCAAAATTTAGAATAGCAGGACAGAAATTCCATTAACCATTATAAAATGGATTAGAAACTTTTTGAGAGTGCTAGAAAGATAATACTAACCCAAATAGCATGCACACAAATGTCCCATCTGTTGGTAATTCTAGTGGCCATGGACCAATAAAAGTGGAAGCAAAAATCTGAATTGACCAGTTGAAAAATCAACACTGCGAAAAGTACCTACTGTATTTAAGCTACTTGGTAGGTACTTTATGAACAAATATTTTAAATACCTGCTAAATTAACCTAATTTTCTTAAATAAATTCAATTATGTACCATGATAAAGTGTATCCAGGTCATCTCAAAGATAACAGACCTAAAAGAGCAAATTTTCTCATGAAGAATTCAGTTTTTATTATATATTTATTTTTACTTAAAAGAATTCAGAATCTTGCACATACACATCATCGAGTTTTTTTATTCTTTTCGTCGAATGGTATTCATACCCGTTTAGAGTTCCAAGTCTCCCTCCGGTACAGACTGTACAGTACCATATCTACCACAGAAGAAACATCTGTAAACTTAGTATTGCTTACTTCTTCCTGAGCTTTCTCAGTTCAGGTAGCCTGCCAAAGAAGCAGGCAGTCTCTCTAATGCAAATCTAGCTTGTTTCTCAATGTCGTGAGAATCTACAACAGCTGACTTGCAAAATAGTTATTTAAAAATCTAAACAGTGAGAGTCCCAACCAAAACAGAAAATAAGACGGTTAAATACCGGCGGCGATTGGACTTCGACGTGAATCAAACACGTAACCTTTGGCACACCTCCTAGGTACTCAATACTGACTTCTTGCAAGAACCCTGGCCATGTACATAATCTACCCGTTTATAGCGGGTTTTCCAAGCATACTACCAACCTTCACCATCTTCCAATCAAACAACGGTAGCCTCACAGTAGCACGTCTTATAAGCATTATCACCAATTACCTTACTGGTCCAAACTTAATTCCACCTTATAGCTGAAATTAACAACCTAATTTATTTATTTTATCGGCAATTAACAACCTAAATATCCATGAATTGGCAATACGCCAATACCTCTACCATAACTCAAATTCCAATTAACCACATTGCCGTCAAATCAAAGCAGATGTAAAACGCACACTTCTATAATTAAATACGCGGAACATATATATATATATATATATATATTTCATATTCACGTGAAAAGTGAACATGTACAGATGAGGAGAAGAAGGCATGGACGCCATAAGTGTTTACTTTCTCTTCTTACCAAATACAACAAAAAAAAAAAAAAAATTCATCCATCCAGAGATAAGATAACCAGTATATCCATATCTTCTTTCCTGATCTCAAATCCACTGCCTTCCAAAAAGGTTACACTTATGATATGATTCCAAATGGACTCAATGCTGGAATGTGAATTAGGTATACATACGTTGTTACTCCCATACTGCAGCATCTCAGTTAAATCTAATAGAGTCACCATGTTTTCGTATGGATTGTACTCCATCAAATAAACCATACCGACCCCACATGCTCCGAAGAAATCCTGGAAAAGAAATAAGACGCATTGGATTTAACATGTCATAAACTGTTGCTTAGACGAACTTCCAGTAGTTCCACATTCAATACATCCTATAAAGGATTTTTTCATTGTAAGCTGACCAACCCATATAATTTTCATAAGCTTTACTCCATTACTTATTTAATAATAATTGACCTATGAAAATTATCGATCCAAGATTTTTACTGAACTACGAAAATGAACTCAAAACATAGTCCTGACAAATAAATACTCAAGTCCTAAAATAGTACTTTAGATGATCAACAAATTAGTAATTTTAATCTTGTCTTCAAGCATCACTATCTAAAATATAAAATTACCATATACAAATACTATCAAAACACTTCTAGTACCCAAACCACCATGTAATTACTGATATGATTATAACACAACAGTTACAATAGCAAACACTTCATGGTATACTTCCTTATATTTTCACGGTTTTGCAACCACGTGGAACTGAACTACCTTACGCTTCTAGACCTCCTATCCTTTATCAAGACATCAACATATACCATGTACCTCTCATCCAAATCTGTAACCCAGCAAATGACCAAACTGTACTCTTGTAAATCAACCTCCTGCTAAGCACTATATATACTCATGTACATCCATGCCATACCCAAGTTCAATATACCAAGTAGATCGTACCCGAACATCAGGAAACCACTCTATCTAAATACTATGTAAGTTCATTATCTAGTTTCATCAAGCTTAACTCCAGCTCGTGGTCCTGGGAAGTAAAGAGTTCTAGCCTACACCAACTACACATACAAATAATTATACTCAGTAATTCATAACTAATTGGATAACAACAATTAAGCATACAGTGTACACCATCAAACGTTTATAAAAAAATTCATTTATTCATTTATTTTATATCCTATCCATATGCAATAAGATCATCCATCCTCACTTTCTCTACTTGGAATGAACAAAACCAACAAAATGACCAACTCAGGAATTTAACTGGATACTGCTCTCAAAAATTCCCCATCTTGAGCCAATATGTGTTTCTAGTAAAAAAAAATGAAACTTTTTTTTTGGGACCATGTTTTTTTTTTTTTGGGGACCATGGGGACTGGTCAGTTCGGTTAGGAAATATTTTTTGCGGCGATCAGACTAAAGTTCGGTTGAGAAATATTTTTTGCGATGTAACCGAATTATTGTTCGGTTGGTAAATGTTTTTTTCAACATAACCGAACTATTGTTCGGTTGGGAAATGTTTTTTGCAACATAACCGAACTACTGTTCGGTTGGGAAATGTTTTACGTGGCCTTGCCGAACGACAGTTCGGTTGGAATGTTTTTTTCAACGTAACTTAGAACTTATGTTCAGTTGGGAGTTATTTTTGCGAAATAGCCAAACTGTGTTCGGTTGGGAAATGTTTTTTACAACATAACGGAACTAATGTTCGGTTGGGAAATGTTTTCTGTGACGTAAACGAACTGACCATGGTCCCCCAAAAAAAACCATGGTCCCCAAAATATGGTTCAAATAAATGTAGCCTTTGTTGTAGAAAATGAAATAATAGCTTCTGCAAAGAGATCCACAGTAAAGGTGCAAGCCAAGCCCTAAAAATGTCCTACTCCTTCATAGAAAAAAAGCCCTAAAAATGTCCTACTCCTTCATAGAAAAAAATGAAAGAATTAGAGAACTTCTTGAATTGACAACAGAGTAAAGGATATCGTTTGGAGTACACGTGTGGGCGCATAACGTACTGTACGTATGCTTGTGGGCGCATAGCAAAAGATGTTTTTGATTTAGGTGCTTGATTGAGAAAAAAAGAATAAGAGTATTACTTACTTTCCTCAAAGGAGGCAGAGCAGTCATCTCTCTTTGGTGGGAATTTTAATTCTTCTAGAAGCTCATCAAATAAAAGAAACTTTCTTGATTTGTTGTCAATGAGTTTCATACTGAATCACAAAATGTCCGCATTCCAGATTCCACCGCAATTAACCACGTTCATCTCGTTTCAATTTCAAGCTTGTGCTTTTAGTAAGACATGAATAAAATCCTAAATAAAAGAGAAAATTTCGATTCCTACACATCAGAACAAAAACAACTAAACTTGCAAATTGTAATCTTCTCCACTGTGCAACCTCTCACAATACTTTTAGCTCAGCTACATTAAGCATAAATATGGAATTAGGCATTTTAATTTTTCGTCTTTCGAAGTATTAGTTGCTCGGGATTCAGAAGAAGAAAAGATGAAATTTTCATACCTCAAACAAATTAGTGTATGAAAACAACAAAAAAAGCCTTAAACAGTAACACGTTAAACTTTTCCTCCCAAATTTATGCTTACTGTAGGCGAAGTTAGCTTGCATTAGTAGCCGAGTATCTTGATCTGTAATCTTATGACCGGTCTTATTCAAACCATCTTTCATCTCCCAAAGGCTAGCTTTCATTTTCTAATCTCCGTCATATCAAATATGTCTTCTATACCAGCCACTTCCTCCATTGAGAAATGCACCCATGCATGTTCAATCACATTAGTCCTCTGAAGGGAGGATTTCTATGTTAACTGCTCTGGTCCATCATTTATTCAAAGGAGTATGTTATATTTAAGCTTGGTTTCTAGACAAACTACCAGTGTGACAAAGGAAGCTATAAATGAAAGTTAATGATTCAGAAATGCCTTCAAACAATATTAACCAAGGGTTTTAGAAATGCCCAACACAGCGAAATAAAAACTCGTGCTATATCTCAAGGACAGTAAACTTGCGTAGTCTCCATCATAGTAAAAAACATCCAATATCTTTAATGGAATCACGCATCCTAGAACACACGAAAAACCAAAATACCATAAGAAAAATAACCTGTGTTCTTCATATCCCTAAATAGATAAATAAAACATGCATCAAGTCAAAGGTGCATAAACTAATAATATATTAGCATGGATGAACTTAAGTTACCGTAAAAGTTAGGTCAATGATTCTTCAATCTTGTAACAACCTCTCCAAATAGTTAGAGGCTGCATCCTCCAAAACGAAACTACAAACATGGTTTTGCCAAGAATGAGGCTGCAACCTCTCTTCAACTTGCGGTGGAAACTACTACCAACTTAATGTTCTACGAAACTAAGAAGGGGCGCAGCAGTAGGGAAAATGACATCAGCAAAAAAACGTGTCCCATATCGATACAGTCTGAATCACACACTTGAACTCTTAAACATATAAACATATGCGAACATGAATAAAAGACAGACAAATTACTTTCAACCAAACACCCATTTTCTGTCAATCCAATCTACTGTAAGGATATCAACTAAAGCTAACCAACAGAAAAAAGATTGTAAAGAAGGATCCCTTTAGGCAATTAATACCTACTCGTGCCATCCAAATAGCAAACAACACAGGAAGTAGCACCTTTTTAGGACATGTCGACACTGCGCACACAAAACAAACAAAACAAATAAAAAAAAACGGTTGGAATGCAGATTAACAAAACTACAGAATTATTGTATAACTCTGTCATAATTATTAACACAGAAATACGATCCGATGCGAAGCAATAATACCTATACCCCTCGTAATGCACCTACCACATTCATCTTAGATCCTATGAAGCTATTGTACCAGTTCCCTCAAAAATGCATCAGATACCCATGCAATCACCGAGTAAACTCATATAACCATCCCATCCTCATCCATAAAAAAACCACTCCACTCGAAAATGAAAATGGTTCGTATAAGATACTGACTTGCTAGAAATTCAACCCAATACCTGCAATAGTAGTACACTAAGGTCAGTAGAATTAAGAACATGAAGGATTAGCGAAGAGAAAACAACAAACCAATATTCAAGTATCGAAACACATATAGAAAGAGCAAATCTCAACCTCTGATTTATCCAGCAACACATCAAAAATAATCTCGACACAACATCGGCGCACACATATGGTTTCCAAATAATGCTAACAAACCCAGCCAATGACTCAAGGTTCCTTGATATCCAATCTGGCAAAAATTATCTGCATTCAGTTATATGCAATATATCCCAATACCTGGATATCCCTGCAAGATATGATGTTCTAACAACAAAAGCACAACAGCTAGTTGTAATCTTTCTTGGTACCTGACACGACCAATATATCCTTAAATACAACAAAACTGGAAAGCAAAACAAATATTAATGGGTGGTACAAAATGGAGAAACACTTGTCCTAAAACCAAAAAGAGAAACAATTCCTAAAAAGCCTAATCAGTAAATTAAAAAGATAAGACGATGTATTTATATGTGGTTTTACCTGCTCTGTTCATAAAAACGGCGAGAATCAAATAAGATAAATACTCAATGAAAATCAAATAAGAGGAATTTGAAATCAGTAAAAAAAAAAAAGAGAGAGATCCACACATCTATTTAAAAGAAGTGTAGATTACAAACTGCACTAACCATATATATTACAAATAGTTCTTGAATCGTGGACTTTCTTATTAGCACAACCTTTTAGAAAGTTCATGCCTATTATTATACTCATGCAAATCTTTCCATATTTCTTCCCCGATTCCTTATTTCCATTAGTAATTAAAAAAAAGGTGCGAAAGGTGCGAAGTAGATTATCGTGGCTCAAAAGCTGATAAAAATATACCCATGTATATATATATATATATCACCACAATACACACAATGGGATCATTGAACATGCTTCCTCGTATTACCATTCCAACATGAAGTTAACAATTCAACCGCCCGCAGATAATAAGGAAACGACAGAATGCAAATGTATGTCAAAACACATCAACTTGAGAAGCAAAGTCTGCTTATTCCATGTCATATCGTATGAAGTACGTGTATTAGACTGCTCAGGCAGTAGTTGCATGTTATGATCTTTGGATCTATGTGGTCACTTCGCTAATCCATGAAGGACATAGTACACAGAACATAGTACGTTCATCGGTTTGATCGGATAAATTTTCTGGGTGTAGTCTGCAGCAATGGACAGATAATTATCAAAATTTTCAAAAAATCTCTTACTTTATCACAATTTTTTTTGGTGCGGCTAGATATATGATTTTAGAAAATAAAGTAAGACATAACCGCAATACATACAAAGAACTGAGAACCCACAATCCAAAGGTAAGAACAATTGACTTCAAAATCATCAGAACTTTCCCTTTTTTTTATAAGACCATTCCTTGCTCCAAACACTGTATGAGTTTTATCTCTGCCTATTAGATATTATAACGAAAGGTAATGTACATATTTAAAAATATTCTGATACATAACGTTGTACACAAAAAAATGTAGCAAAAGCATGTGTTATGTGAACTTGACATATTTGTCCGATTTGTGGGAAGTGAGAAACCGCATTGCGGAAACTTGTATTGAGTACCAAATCCACCTCGGCCAAGCTTGATAGGATCTATGAAGTTATCTATAACAGCTCTTACGTTTTTGAATTTGAATGGTAAAGATTCAACACTTTAAAATTCAGCATATCTTCAAGAATAACAAAAAAAAGAAATTAGAGTTAAAACACGAATAGATTCACGATGATTAATAAAGCTCACCATAAAAAATTTCTTCCACGTTCTTTCTTCTGTCTCTCCAACCTTCGTAAGGTGGTGCTGTCTCCGCGAAGATATGTGTATGCATAAAAGAACCGAATAAACCTTTATCGAGAAATCATCGTGACTTTTTAGGTTGTTGATTTTATCACCTGTTAGGTAACTAAATGATTGTGTGGGAAATATCGAATGATTATGGGAAATTTATATACGTAACCCTTCATGATTTCTATTGCAAAGTAAGTTTTGGTATTCAAGGAATACTTTTCACATATGTAACTATGCACGGATTCTGTTACCTTATTCAACATATTTCCTTACCATCAACACCCCCAAAACATAATTCCATAAGATCTCAAAAGATCTTGGTGCCTATAAACAGGCAAAACAACTTCCCAAAAAACAAATGCATCAATAACCTAAAGCTGGAAAGCTGCAACTTCTGAATATATCAAACTATTATTAGCGTGAATATATATAAGAATATTCATTTTTAATATTTTTTCCAAAAATATATCAAACTATTCCGAAAACAGTGATTGAAAATTCGACTTAAATTTTCTTTTATAGCAGTTCCTGGATTTTTTAGCGAAAATATATCGAACAGGAAAGGTTTTGCAAAATATTACCTATACTTAGCTCCGAGAAAATATTTATTCCGGTATAAACGTGTTTCAATTTATTTTAAGTAATTCACTTATTGCAAATCTGACGGTTTGGATTTTATTTATTAATATTAAAATTATGTAAATGTGGTGTAATAAAATCTCAAACCTACCGATCAGTGTGGAGCATTAGATCATATAAATCTTATTAAAAATTAACGGCCACGAAATGTAGGGGGCTAACTTTGATTTCGACCAATCAGGAGGGAGTGTTCCGTTCACCGGCCAATGAGAGGGGAGGTTATCGCAACTCTCGACGTGGTGTGAGAGATGTGATTGGGTGTTTAGGTTGTTGATTTTGGGATTAATGCTAATCATATTTCTTCTGTATATTTAGACAAAGTAGATAAATATGAAGGTTATTTTCGTAAACAATATATACTATAACTAATTATGGGCTTTTTATATATAGATATTTAATGATGGATTTGTGATAAAGAAAAAAACAGAAATGGGCTAGAAAAAAAATTCCCCACGAGGAAATAGTTTTAGGTAAGTTCCCTTATAGCAACTGCAGTGGTGCGACCATAACCAAAGAGCAAAGAACAAAAAAAACTCAAAAAATTTGGTTTACTCCGTCCTGTGACACTACGGTGCAGACTAAAATCCATCAGGCGTAGTTTCAAACTACGCCCCATTTTTTTTTTTTTTTTTGTTATGGGGCGTAACTCAAAGTTACGCCCCATCATCATCAAAGCGCAATCAACTCCTCTCGCTCCATCAAGCGTAGTTTCAAACTACGCCCAAATTTTTTTTTTTTTTGTTATGGGGCGTAACTTTGAGTTACGCCCCATCATCAGGCGTAATCCCAACACTCCGCTCCATCGGGCGTAACTTTAAATTACGCCTCCGACTAAAACCAAAACTAAAGACCAAATTTGGTTTGGTTTTTGGTTTTACTCTGGTCTTTGATCTTTACTCTTTCTCCATCAACAAGGTTCCGGTTTTTGGACCAAAATTTTAGTTTTGGTCTCCCACTGTGGATGCTCTTAGTGAGCATTACTTGACTAAGTTCCCTTGGTTGACCATGGGATAATATCCGAATAGCAGTGGAAATGTGGATGTGGAAGCACATTACAGAAGAAGACAAGCAGAATCGTAGTCAAGTAATGCTCTGTAAAAGGAAAAAGAGAAAGAAGCACGTCATGTTGTGCGTTGTTTAGATAAATATTTTTTGAATTGATTTCAACTTTCAAGATTTTGGGTTCTTGGATTTCACCCTTCTTCTTGTCTTTCATGGATATTTTAGGTTTAAGTTTTGCGCAAACGAGACCCTACTTGGAAGGGTTTCGGATGAAGTGATGGGTTGAAATGAGATCTGTTGAAGATACTCGCGAACCCGCAATGAATAGGGTAGGTATAGTAATGCTATGAATAACCCAGTATGGCTATTGGAAACATCAGGTGAACTCACGAGGTGGTGAACATTTAAAACCCATGCATGTCATGTCCATCTGATTCCTCTTCTGGCGCCACTACTGAACAAATGTTACTGGATGAATTATACAACTTTTTAACGTTTGTGATAACTGTACGGATCACCCTCACAATGATCCATGCGTATAAATAAATAAATTTCGGCTTCATGAGATTATAATTCAAAGACCTTCCATCCTGGGTATTTGGTTCAAGTTCCCTACAGGCATCAACGTGACCACGGGAAACACTAGCTCTACTTTAAGTATCATTCATCATGAAACTAAAAAAAATAATTCAACAGAACAACCTTCGGTCTTTTTAACATTTGGGCGAAAATGCTTTATAACCCCCCAGTTTCTTCCGAATCTTCCCCAAATTTTTCCCCGTGGTGCATCGTTTTTTCACAAGGCCAGTACATTGAGTCCAGGATCTACAACGAGTAGGTCTCCAAATCTGGGGTTTAGATGCGAGTCACGTCATCGGGAAAAGCTAGAAGCGAAAGGTTTGGTACATAGTAGCGTCGACATTTGGGTTACCAGTGTGGCACAATAGATGATATTGAGCAGGCCAAAACTTTCGTCTTTCGCTTGGAAATCTTTTTGCATGAGTAGCGGCATATTATTGCTGCAAATCAGGCTAGCTATGAAATCAACGATGTTCATGGTTCTCCAGCTTTTAAACTTGTTGCTAAACAGCAAAATACTAGACAAAGACTTTCTCACTGGAATAGAATTAAGTTTGGAGATATAGAAAGAAATATCAATAATCTGCAAATACAACTTGAAGCAGCTCAAAATGCTCCAATTTCTGAATCTCAACATGATAGGATAGTGAGTATTAGAGCTTAGTCCTATGGGCTAGATATCTAGCCGCTAGATTGTCCATCCACGTTAGCCTGGGCAACCTCCTAAGTCCTATGGGCTAGATATCTAGCTGCTAGTTTGGCCATCCACGTCGTCTGTGAGCGCCTAACCATTCGGCGTTTTTCTGAGCGCCGCACCATTCGGCGTTTTGATTACTTTTTGAACGCCTAACGGTTCTAAGCGTTTCAATCTCGACCATTAGATTTTGTGAGCGCCGAACGGTTCGGGCGTTGAGACAACTTTTTGAGCGCCGCACCATTCATCGTTTCAATCTTGCCGATAGTGAGACTGCGAGCAAATGCTAGGAGAGAGAAGTAGGCAGATTTAGTGTTAACTTTTTTTCCACACTTTTTTCATGATTTGCAACACTTTTTGGCCAATCTAGCACTCCAATCTAGCCCATAGGACTTAGCCTTACTAAGAATCTGGATAATTGGTTTGATATAAAAATTGAATTTCATAGGCAAAAAGCTGGAGATAAATTTATCACAGAAATGGATAATAATACTAAATTTTTTGCATACCTTAGCTAATAGGAGAATGTTTAGGAAAAATATAGATTGTCTTTGTGATGGAAATGGTGTCTGGTACAATAATAGGGAGGACATTGCCAAATTGCTTGTTAATCATTTTGATTCTGTTAGTAAAACTTCTAGCCCTTGCTTATCTGAAGATACTTTGATATTCTTCCAACAATTATTACTGAACAGAACAATCTTGATTTCACTAGAGTTCCTTCTAGTGAGGAATTCATAACATTATTAAGCATATGTCTGCATGGAGCTCTCTAGGGCCTGATGGTTTTCAGGCAGGTTTTTACCAGTCCAATTGGGATATTGTTGGCTATGATATCACTATTGTTGTCCAAAGTTTTTTTGAAAACGGTTTTACGACTTCTGCTTTCAATAAAACTTATATTTCTTTAGTACCTAAGTTTGATGAACCTAAAAGTCCAGTAGATTTCAGACCTATAGGTTTGTGTAATACTGATTACAAGATCATATCAAAAATTATTGCTGAAAGAATTAAACCACATTTGAAGCACCTTATTTCCCCTTATCAAGCTGCTTTTGTTCCAGGTAGAGCCATACATGACAACATCATTGTTGCTCATGAAATGATACATACTATGAAACATACGGAAGGCATTAGTGGCACTATGGCACTAAAACTGGATCTTTCTAAGGCATTTGATGGATTGAGTGGCCTTTTTTATTAGGTATACTTAGGAAATTTGGCTTTAATGAGAAATTTTGTGGTTATATAGAGCAATGTGTCTCAACTATACAAATTGCAATCCTTTTGAATGGATCTCCTACTCAGAGTTTCACACCTTCTAGAGGTATTAGGCAAGGTGACCCACTTTCACCTTATCTCTTTATTCTGTGCATGAAATACTTATCTAGACTTCTCTTGAATGTTGAAACTAACCATTTAATTTCACGTGTTAAGGCAACTAGAAATGCTCCATGTATTACTCACTTAATGTTTGCAGATGACATCCTTAAGCAGATTTGCATAATATTGCTGGTATCATGTTCTGTTCTATATGAATTTGGTAAGGTTTCTGGTCAATTGCTTAATTTAGATAAATCTAGTGTTTACTCTAGCATAATATCAGTCTTAGTACTTGCCACTCAGCTTAAATGTCTGAAATGAAAGATAGTGATAAATATCTTGGTGTTACTCTGTTGATAGGTAGAAACAAAACTAAAGCTTTCAATCCTGTTATGCAGTCTTTTGGTTCTAGGCTCAAAACTTGGAAAGGGAAAACCATGAATCACTCTGCTAGGACTACTATGGTGAAACATGTTCTAAATTCCTTACCAACTCATCAAATGGGTAGTTTTAGAATTCCTAAGACAATGATTGATAAAATGGATTCAATTCAAAGGCATTTTTGGTGGGGTCATCAAAACAATAGAGGTCACTTTCCTATGGGTTGGAATAAACTTAGTAAACCTAAATCATTAGGTGGTCTAGGCTTCAGAAATCTTGAGCATTTTAATACTGCTATGCTCACTAAACTTGCTTGGAAGGCTTGTAATGACAGGTGATTCACCTTGTATGCAGATTATTAGATCTAAATATGGTAAGAATGGTAGTTTACTTCATCTTGACAAGCTTAAGGATGATTGTTCTTGGCTTTGGAGAAGTATGTACTCAGGTCTTGAAGTTTTCCAACAATATTCCATGTGGATTGTTCAATGTGGCACAAAAATTAATATATGGGTAGATAATTGGATTATAGGTTACAATAGTCCACCTGTCCCAGTTATGGGATTTTCTAGTCTAAATACTTATACCTTGGCTTGTGATCTTTTCCTCCCTAATTCTAGAGTTTGGAATAATGAGCTTATTACCTCTCTGTTTAATCAAGATACTTTACAACCATTCTTAGTATAAATATTCCTTTAACTTGCTAAGATTACCTAGTTTGGAAGCGATAGGAAAGGTAAGTTCTCTGTCAAAAGTGCTTACAACACTTTGTGTTCTGATTATGTCAATAGTGCTATTAATGATGAAGTAATACCTAGGGAGGTTTGGAAGAATATCTGGCATATGAGAGTTCCTCATAGAGTGCAGGTGTTTCTCTGAAAATGTTTGAAAGATATAGTTCCAACAAGAGAGAAAATCTCAGTTTATAAACAAGATATTGAGCATCATTGTAGTTTCTGTAAACATTATATGGAAACTACTAGTCATATTTTTAGAGATTGTCCTTATGCTAGGTCAATCTGGTTAGGTATGAATGTTAATATTTCCTCTGTTTTGCAAGATTTCAGTTCCTTCCATAAATGGTTGGTAAGTTGGTTCACAAATCTGATTGTAAACTGATGTGCACTATCTGGTACAATTGGAAAGATAAATGCAATCTGGTTTTCCAGAATGCCAAACCAAATTCTTGTAGTACAATAATAAGGATTCAAAATCTGTTCCAACAGTGTAATCTTTCAACTACTACTGCTAGGATGAACATGAGTCAACATGAGATTATAAAGGCTTAGATACCACCTGACACAGGATATGTCAAAATTAGTATTGATGCTTCTTATATGTATGATACTAAAAAGGGTAGTGTTGGACTGATTATTCGTGATTGTGCAGGTACCATCTTAGGGGTCAAGGGTGTTAATCTAGATGAGGAAGTGGATGCAGAATTTGGAGCAGAATACTTTGAGTGTAAAGCATTGTTATTGGCAGTAGAATGGATTGAAGATCTAGATTACAAGAAGGTGGTTTTTGAAATGGATTGTGATAATGTGGTGAAATCCCTTCACAGTGAGGATTCACAGATTCACTGGCATAACCAACATTTACTTTCAGCTGTTAAGAATAAGTTTTTTAGGTACAATTTCTGGTTTTGTAAGGCAATTTATAGATTAAGCAATAGTGTGGCTCATGCTCTAGCAAAAATAGCAAGACTTGAAGCAAATAATTTTTATTTTATGAAAAATTATCCTCCTGATATTATCAAAATGACAGAGGATGACTATGTAAGCTTTTACTATCATTAATAAACAATCTTTTAGTATCAAAAAAAAAAAAAAAAATCTACTCTACGATAATGGGAGCACAGGGTGATTGTACGAGTTTTTGCTTTTTATGAATACAGATAAGGTGTACTTGATCAATGTATCTTCAAATTGAGAATGCGCCATAGACAAAAATTATGGATCTAAGAGTTTAATTTTTTTTAAATTACTCATGAAAAACAAAGTGTGAAGCCAAAAACTAACTATTGGATTGTTTTTTTTTTTACCTGAAATAATTTTTTAGAAGTGATTAAATTTCTTATTTTTTAGATAAGAAATTCCTAAAACAAGATTGAAACAATGAATAAACGGTTTTAAGTGTTCAAAAAGAATCTTAAGAGTACTGTAACTAGTAAAAGTATCAGGAAAATGGTACGCCAAACTATAACCGATAGAATCATTTTTATGGAAATTAAATTTATGTGAACAGTTTGCCAGTACTTGTTTACAACTAGTATCTGCTAGCTCTTGTTGTTTGTTATTTTAATGATTCTTATTTAGCCAGTTTGTTTATACATAATATTGAATTTGATTTGATTTAGGATTTCAATCTTTGTATCTTTTAGCAGCAACGTATTTTTCAAATACAACATTGAGAAACTGTTGATTGAAAGATGAAATATTCATAACAATGTCCATTTGTGAGGAAGAAAATCTCTGTCCGCGATTATGGTAAACACTCCATTTTTCTAACTAATAGAAACACCGAATAATAGACGCTAGTAGCGTCTAGATACTAGTACTTATAAGCACTTTACATTGGATATTTCCGTTACTAAATATTTTGAGTAAAACTTGGCTTTAAGAGCGTATGAACAAAATGTTTTAGTACTATAATAATGTTTTATAATATTTCTTTGGGGTCGAAGATGTTTATCTATAATATAATTTAAAGAAATGACATGATTTTAATGAATAATACTTATTGAATTGTGCTTTTTTGTATGAGTTTTTTTTTTATCGATAAAGAAAGGATTGATCGATCAAAAAATAGGGATATAAAAGAATTATACCACCCTAGCCAAAGTTACAAGAGGAGAAAAGAAAAGCAAAAATAAGAACTGGTAACAAACTACCAGTTCTAATGTATCTCAAAATAAACATTATACCATTTGTTCATAGCATCAGTAGTATTAATTGTGTTGAAATCACTGATGGCAAGAGCCCAAGAGAAAATGTAGTAGATTGCCTTATTCACCACTGGTCCACTGCCAACTCATTATTGCTCGTATTTGAGAAAACCATGTCATTTCTCTCTTTCCATAAGCTCCAAAAAATGGCTGCAGAGTTTTAGAATGCTGAATAAGAGACCAAGCATGCAGAACAACAGGAGCATTCAAAGGCATCGAGAAAAACCAATGCAGCTAATCTAAAAAGACTTCCCAAACATTCCTAGCAAATTTTCAGTGAAGAAGTAAAGATTGAAGATAGTGGGATTAGATCCCACACCCTTCCGGACCAGCGCCTTAAGCTGGTGAAGCTGACACCTTAGACCGACTCGGCCATAGGAACATCGTTAATATGATAGAATAAACAAATAAATAAACGAAGATAGATGTGAAAACCTGCACCACACATATTTTATGTTTCATATCATATCACCAAAATGATTTACATCCCGCAGGTTTAATCCTGCGAGTTGTACCGTAAGATATATGGGTGGGATCCACACTAAACTCACCCCCTGTTAAACCGTCGGGTTATAAGGGACCACTCCATCTTTTCTCACTGCATAACTCATGGATGTGATCACTTCCGTATCATATCATGCTACATCAATGTTGGCATCAAAAAAAACAAAAAATCAGAACTTTAAAGGATTTCCCTTCTTGACGTCTTTATCTTTTATGGACAAGAACGAACGGCACGTGCTATGCATGTGCTCTAACCTATCTAAATCCATGGCAACTGGGGATGTTTCTCTTTTGGGTCCTACCCGTTTAACTCTTAAACCTAAAAATCGAGATTTTTCTTTCATCTTCTCCGTTCTTTCTCCACCGGCACCTGCTTACACCACATTCTTCTTCCTTTTTCTTTTCTTTCACCAAAAATCATAAACCTGAATATCACATTATTGCTTCTTCTTCTCTCTTGCGGTACGATTGTAGACACCACTTCTGCAAACAACTATTTTTCTCTTTACTTCTGCCGCCATAACCGGAATACTAAGGTGTAGACTAATTTCCTCGTTTGATTGGGGGCCAAAGATATTAATTGGGGGCCTTGACATTTCATTTGTACCCCAAATTTTTCAGGGGCGTATTAAACCAATTTAGAAAATACTATTTTACCCTTCAGTAAAAATAAATCTTAAAAACCGATAAACCCTTAATCTTAAGCCCCAATTCATTTCTAGTTCTAAACAAAAAGATCACTCCTCCCCTCTCACCCTCTCGACTCTTTTCTTCTCCTCCATTAACGACTCCAAGAAAAAAAAAAATTCTTCACCCGAAAAATTTCGCATTCAGTAAAAGCTGGTCGTCAATTCGACAAGCCTAAAACCCTAACGATTTTTCATATGCATGTAGAGACCATAAAAAATCGTTAGGGTATATGATGATCAAGATAACGAACGTATTTCCGGTTTTCATATTTTTTACCCTAGATTAGAGTCGTTAACATGATATAGAAACCTATGACGATCCTCTATGGACGAAACCCTTTTAAAGGTCAACGACCCTGTGTGAAAAACAAAGCGACTCTCTCTCATCCCAAAAAATTTCGTAGTCGTCTTGGTATAGACACACAAAATAATGACTCTTTGTGACCAAGTTAAGAGTCGCCGTGGTATATCATATTACCCCGACGATTTTGCATAACCTTTCGGAAAAGCAGTGTTTGAGTCGTCATTTTTGGTGTCAATACATTGACGACTTTATAGAGTCGTTGGGGTATACATCCTCGACATTGACGACTTTTTCGTGTTGTGAGATATATCCAATCCATGAGAGAATTTAAGATAATCTTACCATCAACACAATCATCTTTGTTACTTGAACCTTCTCCAACATCATTTCCCTACTTGAATTACTCATTTCTAAAAACCCCAAGTTTTCCTCTAAAACCTCCTCTTCTTCTTCTCAACTCAAAAAAAAAAAAATATATATATATTCTAAAATCTGATTTTAATCTAACATAATCTAATCACACTAATTAAATTAACTTTATTAAGTTTTAATACTAATCATTCAGGGATAGTTTAGGTATTTAGAAAAAATTGCTAAGGGGTGAACCAAATTAGGTTTGGGTGACCTTTTTTGTCCTCTAATGGAGGCCCCAATTAATATCTTTGGCCCCCAATCAAACGAGGACTAATTTCAGTCCACCTCTTCTTCGAATTACTGATGGATTTAATTTCAGTTTAAATGGGGTTTTCCTTCCTTTGCATGTGGAGGTTGTTTCTGTTACTGAAGATTTAAGGATTTTTGCGTTTCCCCCTAAAATAAATAGCTATTTTTGCATTACCTCCTTTTTGAATCACTAATTGGTAAAACCCCCTTTCTGTCATAACTGCGGTTACAACCCAATTAGTAATGCACGTTCAGCTCACGTGTATGTAATAAATTAGTAATTATTTTAAGATTCCTAAAATACGCTTTAACCTAAAATAAAAAATTAAGCCGTGGTTGAACATTATCCGTTGATTTTCGTGGTAAAGATATAGACGCCTGTAGAGAAGATAAACACCCGTCTGTTCTTCCTCTTCATCTTTGGTTGATGAACAGAAACCCTGCAACACAATAGGAAAAATTCAATATATGATTTTGGGGTTTTTCATCAAATAAATTAATTTTCGATTTGGGTGTTCTGATAATAATCTTCAATTAGTTGTGTCAGATATTAATTCGTCTTCTTCTTTATTGAAAAATTAAAATTATGATCCCCTTGAATCAAAGATAGATCTTTTAGGTAATTTTGAATGCTAGCTTGTATCTAATCGTTACATGCTGATGTCTATAATAAACAATTGATTGAACAGTGAGAAAGTAAAAGGTGTGAACTTGGGTAATATGCTTCAAATCCATATTACTTGAAGCAGCAGATTAGATTGGAAATTGACAAGAAAGAAAAGATGGCTATGGTTAGTTTAATGGAATAAAATTCCAATTTAATGAAGTGGGATCAAATGATAATATTTAATTATCACCAAGTCTGATTTCGTTTTTTATCTCTGAAAAAAACTAGTTGCAGAGACATGGGCGAAGACGACGGAGGTGAAGAAGAAATAATCTCTCGCTCTCATTATGGAGTTCTATAATAATTAATACACACACGTGAGCTGCACGTGGATAATTATCTGGATTGTAACAGCAGTTATGACAGAAAGGGGGTTTCACCAATTAGTGATTCAAAAAGGGGTAATACAAAATAGCTATTTATTTTGGGGGGGAAACGCAAAATCCCCCGAAGATTTAATTTCAATTCTTACTACAATATCGTAGTTACTGGAATTGTATAGATTAAATTTGTTTGATTCGATCGCATTGATTGATTGCTATTTTACCCCCAAACAATATTTCCCACATGGGAAAACAATTTTTCAGCTTCATAGTTACCATTTTATCCTCAAATAATATTTTTATTTTCGATTCAAACTTATTAAAGTAAGGGCAAAATGGTCGAGTAAATTTACAGCTTCAACTAAGGGAGTTCCCTTTATAATAGTAATCGATATCTTTTGCTATTCGAGAAATATCACGTGAACTCGCGAGGTGGTGGACATTTAAATTAAAACCATGAATGCCCATCCGATTCTGGCATGTACTGCCACTACTACTGAGCAAACAAAATATCAGCAAGCAAGAAAGAAATCTGAATCTGCTCTGTTAACTTAAATTTTTTAACCTTTGTGATTGAGATACCATCGTACCAGTAGCGTGCCAATGAACTATCACATCGCATTCAAGTATAAACTCTTTTTTCAATAAATTGATTGAAACGAAAAATACAAGATTACACATACAGCCAGAAGAAACAAAAAAAAAACACCTCCTAACAATGAGCAATAACAGACACACGACCTAGCGCAAATGTCACAACATTACAAGCAACAAATGTTGCAGTACAACCAACGGAAGAATAGAATGTATTACCTGATTTTCTAATTAACATGCCTGAATCTAGCCAGATATATACCGGTCCTTACAAATATTTCACATTGGGTATTCTCGTTACCAAATATTTTGTGTAAAAGTTGGTGTAAGAATGTATGGAGAATGTATTTTAGCTTTCTCCAATATCTTACTTGTTTCACGAACCTTGAATTTCTTTGCGTTGGCTCTTGTTATCCATACATGTTTTGATTTTAAGTGATGGGAAAGTTTGTCGTCTCTGGACTCAAAGAGATGTTCCTACATGATAATCGTATGAAACTTGATATCACGAAAATTGTAAGACTGATAAAAATTTGTCCATCCATGTGACACCATAATCACGAGAATGAAAAAAACAAAACACTTTATATTGATGTGTACGTAGTTATACATAGCCTAGTAGACACAATTCAAAAATGTGTCCAAAATCTTGAAATAGATAAATACTCATTCTGTTTTAAAATGTGTTCCCACATGAAACCAGCCTATTATATTAAAACAGAAGGATTACAATTTTAATCACATTCTACTAAGCGGGGTTTATAAACTTTCAAATCTTAACTCCCCGATGTCTGCTTAGACATACCGGTCCTTACAAATATTTCACACAGGTATTCTCGTTACCAAATGTTTTGTGTAAAAGTTTTTTTTTTTTAATCGGCAAAGGTAAAAATTATCATTAAAAAAGGCTTACTTTAAAGCCAAAAAAAAAGAAACAAGAGAAACAACCAAGTGCTTACAACAAGCCAAGCACTACGGAGCAAAAATTCCCCCAAGACAAACTTTAAAAGGCAAACCCAAAAGAATCTCAGTATGCTTTAAGGCACACCCAAAGACTATTCTAAAACAAAAGAAAACGAAATTAAACAGTAAAGAAAGAGTCCCAGTTTGCTTTAATTTGATCTAAATGCAACTGCCGCAAAGGATCAATGTTCTTCCCCAAAAGAAAACTTGATTTTTGATTTGATCAATTATATGCTCAAAATCTTCCCTTCCATCATTAAAAACTATGTCGTTTCCACAATTCCAAATTTCCCAACATATTGCTGCCGGCAAAAGATTCCATAAAGCTTGACCCGTTGAAGAGAAGTTCTTCATACGCCATCCTTTGATGATTAAGTCGATACAATTCGGCATAACCCAATCTATTTTTGTGAAGGATAAGAAGTACTGCCATATTCTAGAAGCAAAAGGGCAGTGGAAGAGGAGATGTGAAGTCTATTCTCCATGTTTACGACAAAACAAACAACCATTCACTAGAAGTTTTCCTTTCTTATATAAGATATCCATTGTGGGTAGTTTCTTATGGAAAGCTCACAAAGGAAAAAAACCAATCTTGTGAGGCCATAATCTTGACCACACACTAAGGTTTTTAGCTTCAAGTTGATGCTCATTTTCCATCCAAGAATAAGCCGATTTAACCGAGAAAGTCCCATTTTTGTCGATTGCCCAAGAGCAAAGATCATGACCCGCCATCCATTCCGCATTGCTTTATGATTCCGAGAGGGCTATGGCTTCATCTATCCGAACTTGATTGAGCCTTCCGTCCAAGCCGAGGTTCCATGAGCCACCATTAACCAAGTGTTTCATTAAGATCTACGGATTGTCCAATTTTTGTCAAGATACGGTAAATGTTTGGAAAGGTGACATTAAGAGGATGCTCCCCTACCCAATGGTCTTCCCAAAATCTGATTGAGTTTCCGTCCCCTACTTTTAGAATGGTGCACTGCTTGAAGGTGTTAAGAAGAGAGTAGATTCCTTTCCAAACACCACAGTTATTCCGTTGCTTCGGTTTTTTAGTCTCCCTGTCCTGCTGGGTTGATTCATATTTAGATACAACACCAATCCTCCACAACGCTGTCTTTTCATGATTAAACCGCCACCACCATTTTGAGAGGAGAGCTCTATTCATACTCCTGGCAAATTTGATGCCTAACCCCCCTGCTTTAAGCGGTAAGAAACATGTCTTCCATTTGACATAATGATAACCCTTCTTGGTGTCCGAGGCGTCCCATAAAAAATCCCTTATGACCTTTTCAATTGCTTTAACAACTTTCGGAGGAGCTATAAAGAGAGAAAGCCTGTATATGGGGATACTTAAGAGAACGCTTTTGATTAACGTTAACTTACCCGCTTTAGAGAGGCTTGAACGTTTCCAAGAGGGAAGTCTATTTTTGATTCTGTCAATGATACTTTCCCACTTTTGAGCGCCCATTAAGGAGTCTCCCAGTGAAAGACCAAGGTACGACGAAGGTAACACCTCTGGATTGCACCCTAACATCCTCGCCATTGGAGCCAAATTCACTGCTCCCGCCACACCAAAAATGCTGCACTTCGAAAAATTTATATGCAAACCTGAGAGTAATTCAAAGGCAAGCAGATAAAACCTCAAGAAGTTCATTTGTTCAATGGAGTCGTCCAGGAACACCAGCGTATCATCCGCGAACTGTAAGTGACTTATGTTCACACCATTTTGGATCATCGAGAAACCTCCTAAGTAACCTTGCTCATTAACTATTTGCAACAAGAGGTTTAAAGCTTCCGAAACTATCAGAAAGAGAAACGGGGAGAGAGGATCACTTGAGTCAACCCTTTCCAAAGGTGAATTTTGCATTAGCCGAGCCGTTAATCAACACTGAAATAGGGGTATCTGTGATGCATCCCTGGATCCACTTCCTCCATAGAGTTCCAAAGCCCATCCGTTCTAGCATCTCGTCCACAAAATCCCAAGAAACATGATCAAATGCCTTTTCAAAGTCATTTTTACAAATAACCCCTGGTTTCCCACTATTGATTCTAGAGTCGATGCATTCATTAGCTAGAAGCGCACAATCTAAAATCTGTCTCCCTTTAATAAAGGCTGATTGTTGGTGAGAGATGACCGAGGGCAGCACTTGCTTGAGTCTCTCCGCTAAGACCTTTGAGATCATTTTGTATATGCTATTCATAAGACCGATAGGTCTGAAGTCCCTTATCTCTTCCACAACATTCTTTTTGGGAATCAAAGAAAGAAAAGTAGATTTTAACCTCCAATTCATTGTCCCCCATTTGTTGAAGTCTCTGACAACTCTCATGATATCTTCTTTCATGAAGGGCCAACATTTCCTAATAATCATAACTTGAAACCCGTCCGGACCCGGCGCCTTGTTTTGGCCTAGTCCTTTTAAGGCGTTAAGACACTCGAGCTCCGAGATCGGTAGTTCCGCATTAGTAGTCGTTTTCATCACTAATGCGGTTGAAATTCATGGAACCCAGAGAGGGTCTTGCCGCATTGTTTTTCTGGAATAAACCAGAGAAAAAGTCTGTTACCGAGGATTTGATGAGTTTCTTATCTTATGTAAGTTGCCCGTTGATCCGCAAAGAGTGAATATTGGTCCTTCTTCTTTGAAGTTTTGCCTTCCTGTGGAAATAGACCGTATTCATGTCACCATCCTTATGCCATTGATGCCCTGCCTTTTGAATCCACATGATGTGCTTACGGTCTGCCATCTCTTCGAAATTGTGTTTGAGCCTGTCTTTTTTTGCAGCTTGCTCCACTGTGATTGTGTGATTGGCATGTAAAGAATCCAAGTCAGCAAGCTCCACCAGTATTTCTTCCATTTGTCTATCTATTCTCCCAAACACATCCCTATTCCAAATTTTGATCTCTGCTTTCAAAGCTTGCAATTTCTTCGCCAGGACAAACCCAGCTGATCCGTGGAAAGAAAACGATTCCCACCAAACTTTCATGCGCTCGAGAAGATCAGAATTATGTAACCACATAGCCTTGAATCTGAGAGGGCAAGGACCCCAGTCTTGAATATCGCAATTGAACCTTATTGGGGCGTGGTCTGCAAAAAGTCTTCCTATAACTTGAGCAGCTAAAGTTGGGAAGTGCAAATCAAAATCCGCAGAAACCAAAAATCTGTCCAAGAGACTTTTATCTTTCCAGGTGTAGCGCGCCCCTGTCATGTAGAGGTCTGTCAATTCATTGTCGTTAACGAAGCGATAAAAGTGCTTCATCCCCCTGGTTGATCTCGTGCGACCCTCTCTTTCGCCAAGCCATAAAATCTCATTAAAGTCGCCGCCAATGCACCACGGTAACTCCCATCTATCGTTAATTGAATTAAGCTCAGACCAAAGGTTTTTCCGGAGAAGAACATCACAAGGAGCATAAACACCTGTCATAGTACAACTGAATCCATCAAGCAGGAATTTACATTTCACACTTGTTGCCCTCTCACAGTGTCCTCCACCTCAATAGAATTTTGTTCCATATGATGAGAATCCCTCCTGAAAATCCCACGGAATCGATAGCAACCCAACCACAAATGCCACCACCCCAAATCTGTTTTGTAAGAATGTATTTTAGCTTTCTCCAATATCTTAATTACTTGTTTCATGAACCTTGAATTTCCTTGCGTTGGCTCTTGTTATCCATACCTGTTTTGATTTTAAGTGATGGGAAAGTTTGTCGTCTCTGGCCTCAAAGAGATGTTCCTACATGATAATCGTATGAAACTTGATATCACGAAAATTGTAAGACACATAAATATTTGTCCATCCATGTGACACCATAATCACGAGGATGAGAAGAAAAAAACTTTATATTGATGTGTACGTAGTTAGACATAGCCTGGTAGACTCAATTCAAAAATGTGTCCAAAATCTTGAAATAGATAAATACTTATTCTGTTTTAAAATGTGTTCCTACATGAAACTAGCCTATTATTTTAAAACAGAATGAGTATAATTTTAATCACATTCTACTAAGCGGGGTTTATAAACTTTTCTTAACTCCCCGATTTAGACATCCCTAAAATGGACTTGAAATGGACTTGAAATGATTGAAGGCTTTGCTGCTGGGGAAAATTAGCATTTTTTTTTTTTTTTTTTTGAAGAGAAAGGTTAAAATGGTGTGCCATTTTGAGAGGCTGTCTAGAATCGTTCTTTCAGTTTTATCTCAATACTTTTCTTCGAGAAATGAATTAATTTAAATAACTAAACGAGAAATCACTTCCCTGTAATAGCTAAATCGTTTATAACGAACAAGAAAATGAAAAATAAAGAAAGTCCAAACAGTTGAAGCGGCTCAACCCAAAACAAATTTAAGCGCTTTATGCTAAAGTGCGGCGGCAAAATGTAACGGACTAAGATGGATTACTCGATCATCATCGACTATTAACGTGTTTAGAGTTATGACATGATGCCAAGATAGCAGTGGAAGCACATTACAGAAGAAGACGAACAGAATCGTAGTTTTAAATCGTATTCAGCTTTGCGTCTCGCCAAAAAAGAAAAAGGAAAAAGAAGGGGAAGTGCGTCATCTTGTGTGTTGTTTTTTGTGTTCCTGGATTTTCCCCTCTCGTTGTCTTTATTACTCCTGTCTTCTTTTCTGGATATAGTTTTTGCTAATTGGAGAAGTAGCACGTGAACTCACGAGGTGGACATCATTGAAAATCATGCCTGTCAAATCTGTCATGTCCATCTGATTCACTCTGCCGCATATGTACTGCCGCTACTGTTCACTGATATAAATCAAGACTGCTGCCATGGGGAATAGGTTCAAATTCACTACATGCATGATCGACGAGACCACAACCAACACTACATGTATGTACTTCAAGTATCATTCATCATGTAACTACAAAAGTCATCGTCCTTTGACGAAAAAAAAGAAGAAGAAAAGTATCGGAAAAATGGTAAACTAACTATAACAGATAGGATCATTAATCTAGAATCTAACCATTGATGTGCTTCTGGTTTGGTCTAACGAGACATGGGTCGCAGACCAGTAAAGTAAGCGTAGGATATAACAGACATGGGTCGCAGACTGAACATAGATTTCAAAAACCAAAATCAACAATTCCTGGTGAAAAAGACATTTAGATTTTGATATTGTTTAAATGGACAAAAATGTAAAAATAGCCAGGATGTAAACAGTTTCATCCTGCCCATTTTCAAATATTTTTTTTTTATTTTTAATTTACATCAGGATGCATCCAATTTCATCCTTACTATTTTTTAAGTTTAAGTCAGGATGAATCCAGTTTCATCCTTGCTATTTTTCTAGTGTCCATTTCACCCATACTAATTTTTTACTCGTCCATTTGAACCATGTTTTAAAAATATTTGGACAAATAACCCATTGTCCGTTATTTTTTAAAGGAAATATTGCAAAATAGTCATAGTATTAGGACCCGATTCACAAAACCATCTTATTATTACAAATTACAAGTAGAGTGCACGTGCGTTGCACGTCGGCAAACACCAATGTTATTTCTTAAGTATAATAGTTGAAGACTTCCAGAATACACCAATGTTATTTATTAAGTATAATAGTTGAAGACTTTCGGAATACATTCTTTCATTAATTCCATTCGATAACACCAATTAAAACAAAATTACAAATAAAGTTCTCCAAATTATTAAGCATTCAAGTATGTTATTGATACTGATGTGTCTGCACTATACATATCCAACAACATCCACTTTATTTTATCTTATTTTCTGACGATCAAAGAAATCGGCAACAAATGAACCCCAGATTCACCATGGGAACAATTTTTTAGAAGGATTATGCCACATGAACTGAAATCGTCCTTAGCTGCATCAGAAACTTAATTGCTAAATTACCTAGAAAAGAAGCATAAGAATGTAACCAAAAATAACACAAATAGGAGACATGAAGAGCATTCAAAATATTGGTTCCTGAGGAGAAAGGAAGAAAGGTAGTCTTACGTTAAGAGTTCAAATTGTCCAAGCTATAAGTATCTCTGGAGCAACATTATTTGGTATCCCACAGGTCGTATGAAGCAACCCATCTTAAATACATGAAAAACAAAAACAAAAGTAACTTAGTGTAAAGGCTACATGTTCGTTGTTTACAGTCTATGTATGCAGGTAAACTCGGAAAGCAGGAAAGTGATCAAACAATTACTCAAGTAAAAAAAATATACAACCTTTTTGTAGTTAATCGTTAGCATGAAAGATCAAATTTCCATAGCATCATATCAGAGAATCTTTCCTTATCTACATTCATAAGAGAGTAACTGTTTGAGACTCAATTTTAAAGATACTGAAGCAAAGCACTTGGTCCAAAATCCGAGACTTTAAGAACCCCTTTAACATCCAACAACAAATTTGCAAGCTAATTGGTAAACAATTACAGTTTCCTACCGATTAAGTGAAATTCAAAGTAACAACCAACACAAAAAAAAAAAAAAAATGCAGAGCAAGTAATCCAAATTTTGTTACCTTAAAATCTCTATGAAATACTCTCTAACATTGCAAAGTAACCCACAACATGTATTAGCTGTTGAAAGAATTTTCGAAAACTACAGAAACATGCACGCTTATGCTCGTTTTGTAGAAATCTCTCCTCATTTGTCATGTTTTCTTGAGTATAGTGAACTTATCATACCTTTCTATATCAGTAGTTAGTTGGTCTTCCATTGCAAACTCAAATCCTAAGTTTTCCAATCCAAACCCTACGTTTCCTGGTTTGACATATAGCACAGACTTGTTAACATAAAAAACAGCTGCAAATTCAAATCTTAAAAACAATTGCATGTTCATAAACTTCTCATAACCAATTCAAAAAAAAAAAAAAAAAAATTCAGATACCACTTCTCAATGTCAAAACCTAATACAGAATTTATCAATGACCTAAGGAACACTATTTTGATTTCCTCAAACCATGAAAACAATTAGTAGAATTAAATTGAACTCGCATTTAAATTTTAAATCAAATCTTAACTTGGATTCAAGACTAACCTGGTGACTATTTTTGATTGACTCGATTAAGTCTACTCCGAGAGTGTAGCATCATCAGCATGCCTTGGTACAGTTGATTGATTTCTTTCTAATTTGGGGATGTAGGGTTCTAATTTCTCACATTTCTCTCCATTTCGGTTCACTTGTTCTTTCTCCTTTTTTTGCAGTTTCCTCCCCAAAAAAAACTCTGTTTCGTCTGTCTGATAATGGAGAGGAGAGAAATTTTTTTGGGGAGCATGTTGTAATTTAACGGATGTTGAAATAAGATGCGGTGAACCAAAAAATAGTGAGCAAATTCCTTGCTGTCATTCAAGGTGGGGGAGATAGAACCCCTAAATTTACAGAATTTATACAACTCTAGAATTACATATTACACAAATCAAACGAAAATTTGCATACCGAATCGTACAAGAGAACAAAAATTGATTTAAATCTTCATATCCTTCATCGATATTTTGAAATTGGTTGAAACGTAGCTGAAGATTCAGCTGTCTAGAAGAGGGAGAGAGAGTTGAAGAAGAAGAACAACAACAGTCGAAGAGGAAAGGTAAGTATTTCTTTTCATGTGGAGGGAGTAATTTTGTAATTCCCAATTTTGTTGAATCCAACTGCTGTAAAGGGGAGATTGAGATAATCCAACGAAGGTTGATTTTTAAACGTGCGTCTCAAAAGTACGTTCACCAACGAAAAGTACGGCGACGAAAAAAACGTGCATACACCAAAATTAGTTAGCGTTTTTTGATTTGGCTTGCTGCCATTAAAGGGGGGGAGATTAAAAAATTGATCACACTTCCGTTAAAAGAAGAGTTAAGTGATGAATCACAGTTAAATATGTTAACGAAATTACCTATGTGTCCTCCCTACTTATCCCTCTATACACAATTTTAAATTTTTCCTTCATTGAATTATTTTGGCGGTGGTGGTGCCACCGCTTACACACTGTTACACCGTATTCAGGATTGTTAAACCACATTCAGGTTCGTTACACCGCATTTAGGTTCGTTACATCGCATTAACTCAGAGGGTTCACTGCTTCCCCTCTGAGGTTTAGTGAAGATTCTTAAGCTTTCGCCACCACCACCACCGATTCATCACCACCACTTCACCTAATTATTTAAATGGGAAGGGTAATTTGAAGGAGGATATTTTAGAAAAAAGATAACACCGTTTTATTCAAAAGTGTTAAATCAGATAGAAATATGACTATTTTGTGAACGAATTACAAAAGTATGACAATTTTGTTACCCAATCACAAAAAATATGACCATTCTGTAAATGACCTTTTTTTAAAATAAAACTAAACTTAGAATTTATTACCTGAACAATAAATGCTAGTATTTTATTTTGTTTACAAAGGAACCATAACAAATGAAAAAAGGCTATGGTTGGTTGATTTTTATTTAGGCAGTTTATTCGTAACATCTTATATTATCTTTTTTTTTTTTTTGAAGGAAAGACGGGCTTAAAAAAGCCCGACACTTTATTAGACTACCTCATTAAACTGAGGTTTGAAGAAATAAAAGATGGTGGAGAATCTGCATTCCACCTGTTATTTACATTATCTTGTATTGCAAATTGGCATAACTCATGTGCCAGATGATTAACAATTTTAGGGACATGTTGAAACTTTGCATCAGCAAATGAAAAAGCTTCATGTTTGATCTCTCGAATGACGGAACGTATACTCCAAGAAATATCACAATCATCCCCTAACATCTTATATTATCTTATCTTATATTATATAATGAACGGGCCCCTAGCTCAGCTGGTCATCCCCGTTCCCCAAAGTTTAATGCGCTCCAGGAGGTCCCAGGTTCGAGTCCCCAATGGCGTAATATTGCAGGAATTAACATGGAAGGTAGTGTTAGTTTGCCTCCCTTGTGACACAATCTCAGCCCCCTCCCGCCGTTTCGGCTCCCTTGGCTAGGTTACCCACGAGGCTCGCTGGTAGGTTAGCACAGCAACCTGTTCAATTAATGTAGTAGTATGTCGTTGGAGCTTAGCTTGTTAGGCTTCCAACTAGTTTCATGTAATAATATTTAAGTAATAATATAATAATAATAATAATAATAATAATACACTGCGGCTATACGTATCCTCTCATCCAGTGGTGTTGCTCCTCCGACTCCAGATACTCTACATGTACTACAAGAGAAACATCCTCTAGCTCGGCCTCCTATCATTCCCCATGAAGCCATTTCTGTCTCCCGCCATGTTCAGGAATGCTAAGGACGTCCTTGCTGCTCTTAAGAGCTTTCCTAAGGGAACGCCCCGTGGCGGTGGACCGCCTCGAGCTCAAGATCTCCTTGATGCTTTGAGTGGTGCTAGTGCGCTATTGCGGATGACGTCTTGCAATCGACATCGGTGTCGTAAATCTTTGGCTTGCGGGCAAATGCCCCTCTGTTCGAGGTGAATTCGTTTCCAGCGCCCCCTTGACGCCGCTGCTCAATCCTGGTGGTGGTTTGAGACCCATTGCGGTGGGTACTATATGGCGTAGGCTGTGCTCCAAAATGGCTGCCAACTCGGTCTGTAAAAGCTTGAATACTTATCTTGGCAACTTCCAGTTTTGTGTAGGTGTTCCGGGAGGAGGGGAAGGCATTTTGCACTCGGCCAACAGACTGCTCGAGTTATGTGGTTCTGACGCCACCAAATCTATGTTGCTGATCGATTTCTCTAATGCCTTTAATCTCGTCGATCGGTCTGCTATCATTAGAGAGGTGCGCACTCGATGCCCTAGTATTGCATACTGGGTTGAATTTTGCAATACACATCCCGCCAGGCTATATTACCGTGACCACGTATTATCCTCTACACAGGAGTACAAAACAGGGTGACCCCCTTGGCCCCCTCGCTATTTGCTTTAGCTCTACACCCACTCTCGTGGAGAAGATTGCTTCTAATTGTAGTCTAGATTTCCATGCTTGGTATTCGGACGATGGCGCCATAGCAGCGATACGATGGAGGTATCCAAAGCTCTTAAAATTCTTCAGAGGATGGACCAAAGCTACGGGTTACATCTTAATATTTCGAAGACCGAACTATTTTGGCCTTCGTATGTATGACACGAGAAGAGATGATGTCGATGCCTTTCCTGTGAATATTGGTAAGCCTAAAGATGGTGTGCAGTTTCTTTGTGGGCCGGTTAGTTTGGATTCGAATTTTTGCTGCAGTACCGTGTCGCATAGAATTGATAAGACCTTACAGCTTATGGACAAAATCCAAGAGCTGCAAGATCCCCCAATGTGAACTCCCCGCTCTTACGTAGTTGTCTTTGGGGCATCGAGGTTGTATTTCGCCTTGCGTACCACCTGCCCGAAGGCTCTAGTACCTGCAAACAATGGTTTGATGGCTATCTCTTGCGATATCTTCGTCGCCCGGTGGTTGGAGATAGTGCAGGTTTTGGGTTGGTCCAACATCGATTGGCTACACTTCCCATCAAGGATGGGGGACTTGGTATACTTACGATGTACGTCTGATGAAGGCATCGCTACCTAGCTTCCCAGTGCGGACTGATATTTGCAAAGATTCTATTTTTGAAGAGCCATGACACCACAAGTCCCCGGTCTGAATTCCACAACGCCTTACAATTTTTCAAGCAATCTTGCGGGATTACCTCTTCGGATTTCAACATTAATGATACCGCGCCCCTTTACATGAAGTCTTTGGCGGCTATTTATATTGGTGCGATCCGAGATCGGGTACCCTCAACCTTTGCTCTATCTTCACGTGAGGTTCTTTGTTTGGCGCTGTAAATGCATCCGTCCATGCTATGGACTTCCTCAAGGCAATCCCGATTCTGGCCTTTGCCAAGCTATTGGGCCTAGACAGTTTAGCTCGGTGCTTGACCGCTTGGCAATACCCCTTTTGCCGATGGTAGTAAGTGCTCTTGTTGTGGCAAACTTATGGATATTTTTGGCGATCATGCTATCCATTGTGCAAGTGAGGTCGGGCTCAAATTCAACATGATTTGGTGAAGGATATTTTGGCGGATATGTGTTATCGTCTTTGGTGTGGTAGCTATAAAGGAGGTTTCTTTAGGGCGTCATCAATGGCAAGGAATTTCGTCCGGTGATATCATGGCTTATAATTGGGAAGATGGTAGGAAGTTTGCCTTGATGTTATCGGAGTTTCCCTTTCACTAGTGCTCGTACTCGCAACTTCATTCCAGTCATGCCATTTATGCAGTGTTACCGCAAGAACAATAAATACTTGAGTGTTTGTACTTCACTCGGTTATGGGTTTGGGGTACTGGCCTTTTCCACCTTTGGTGAACTTGGTTCGGATTTTGTAATTTTTTTGAAGCGAATAAGGAATTGCATGGCTCAAAATGGGCAATTATCTTTTTCATAGGTTAGGGATCGTTATTCAAAAAGGTGTCGGCGCCTAGCTTGTTGCTAGGTTGCCCGCCATCTCCTGTAATGTCGATTTTGGGGCGCAACTTGTTGCGCGCCTCCCAGCCAAATCTTTGCCATTAGACGTTTGCCTTCAATAAAAGCCCCTGTGGCATCTTTTTATAATAATAATAATAATAATAATAATAATAATAATAACATGGAAGATAGTGTTAATTTGCCCCCCTTGTGACACAATCTCGCCCCCCCTCCCGCCGTTTCGGCTCCCCTTAGCAAGGTTTCCATGAGGCCACATTTGGTAGACTAAAACATCAACTTTGTTCAATTAATGTAGTAGTATGTCGTTGGAGCTTAGCTTGTTAGGCTTCCAACTAGTTTCATGTAATAATAATGATCTATAATAAATAATTTCATTTATAATAATAATAATAATAATAATAATAATAAAGAAAAGGGGACTTTTCAACCGTTGTCCCCTTTTTTTACTAAACCACCCTCACTTATTTTCCTATTGCAACTATGTAACTAAGGGTGACTGTGTAACTTGAATTCCTAATTGAAAACCAGTTGATCTTTCGTTTTTTCTGTATCTCAACTCTTTTTTGTGAAACACCTCCAAAAGATAATTTAAAAACACAGTTATAAGTGATACACTTAGGGTGAATCGACGGACAGTAATTGCTTTTGTTTTCCCAAAATCAATCGATTCAAACACATCACACTATCTTTTCTCCTAAATCAAAATCACAAACAGGATGGAAACAAATTTAAACAGCTGAAATTTGGATTCCATTATCACCTGCAACGTTTTCCATCTTCGCATAAAAGGTTTGCTCAAAATTCACCTCGGTTTGCTGCTTCATTTTGTTTTCCATTGCTATACCTTTTGGTTGTTCGACAAAATTCCGAGGAGGCAAAATATGAATTCTCAAATAGTTTGATTATGGTTATTCGATGTTCTCATACTTTAATGTAAATTAATTTCTAAATTTTACAGGCGACAAATTCCGTGATTATTCGATGTTAACTTCACTATTCCAGTTGAAGACTATGGGCCAATTGATTTCATTCTTAAAAACATTTGTGGTTAGTTCTTTATATGTTTATGCATGCAGTTTACTTCTAAGAACCTAAACAAATTCATTTTATTTTGATGACTTTCGATATATTAGTTCACGGGAATCTCAAATGCACATGGCTAAATGTCACTTCAGCCATTGTGGTTAGTCTTAGCCATTTTGTCTCAATAATCACTCATACTCAATATCCTCAGCTTCAGGAGCAGCAGTTTTATATGTATTGCCTTTATGGAATAGTTGAATCCATGATTAGACCATTGTAATTTTGGATAACCGGTCGCTACACCATTTACAATAGTAATTGTTCTCACAGTGTATAGGTTTCAACCACCATGCACTATAGCATCTCAATAGCATGTTTCATTTTGCAGAATATAGACAAGATAGTCAAGGTGGTGCATCAAGAGGATGGGCGTTGTTTGGTGTGCTTTCCTGCATGTATGAATTTCAACCTTTCCTCTCTAGATGAGTTCTTAAAATGTGTTTTGGTGTTAACGATTAAGTAAAGCGTAAAAAAAAAATGCATGACGAATGATACTTGTTGATCTTTGTACCTTGGTAGCTATTACTATAAAGGCGGAATTCAGAATACTAATAGACGAGAAACTTAGAAAACAGAACACAAGTAGTAATTCGAAGAAAATATCTTCTCTAGATTATGAACAAGAAAACGATTACAATTCTCTCTTTGTTACGCTCACAATCTTCTAAACAGTGGATTAACCTTAAACTGTTTGCTAAGCTTGCACAAGTTTTGTCCCAAGCTTTCTCTAGGTTTTCTGTGCCTAGATTTTTGTGTCCTTAGCTATTAGCCAAAGCCCTCCATTTATAGCCTTCATCGTACTCAGCCTACCAAGGACTTCTTTTAGGAATCTAAAACAAAACTCTTCCCTAACTAGGAATTCTTCCTTAACAAGGATTCCTGCCTAGAGTAGGATTCTTCCCTCAACTTAGCTTGAGGTTAACTAAGTTCCCCTCTGTAATACCTGATACACTGTATCATGGGCCTCCTTTTAAGAACTTGAACTCCGGTGAAAGTTAAAAATGAAGGTTAGGAACTCAAGAGTCCCTTTTTCCTTGTTAAACCACTTAGCCTTGCTAGGAACTTGACCTTTACATCCAATCATAAAATCTTCTTTCTCTCCTTGTCGTGTTTTAGTCACTCTTCGCTCCAATATGCAGTCTTCCTTGAGTGGTTCCTCTCTATCAAACCATAAGTCTTCTACTCGTGGTAAGATCATAGTGTCGTCGCCGTCATCATCAAGTAATGATGGTTCAAACAACTTCAAGTATTCGGCATTTATAACCGAGTACATTCCTAGATAAGGTGGAAGATCCAGACGAAAGGCATTGTCACCAATCTGATCGAGAATACGAAATGGTCCATATACTGCAGTCGCTCCTTACCTAATTTTAACCATACCAAGTCACCAACACCAAAATTAAAAGGCACAAGATGCTTGTAATGCTTTGCTTTGTATTTGGCTTGTGACTTCTTTAATTGTGCTTCAACAGTTGCGTGAATCTGAGATATCTTCTCCAATAACTTTTGTGCCTTTTGTCGTTCACTTCCTTCCTTTCCCCCCCATTGAGGTATCACTAGAAAATACTAGATCAAAAGGACTGGGTGGTAAGTAACCATAGCACGTCTCGAAAGGAGATTTTCCCGAAGAACTGTGAACTTCTCTATTGAAAGCAAACTGTAGATATGGTAAATTCTCATCCCAAGTTTTAGGATGCTTAGAATTATATCCCCTTAACATGTGAACCATAGTCCTATTGACCACTTCTGTTTGTTCGTTTATTTATGGACGAAAAGCTGTACTCTTCTTCAACCTAGTGACCATCATATTCCATAAAGAATCCCAAAAGTGACTAAGGAATCGACTATCCCTATCAGAAATAATCAAAGTAGGTAAACCAAAATGCTTCCACACATGCTCAAAGAGGAGCTTTTACGCACCTGGATCAGCTACCGTCTTTGTACATGGAATTAATACAATCATCTTGCTCAATCGGTCGACCACAACGAACAAATAATCATGATTAAGACTTGGTCTTCGGTAACCCACCAAGAAAATCCATAGAAATACTTTCCCAAGGCCTTGATGGTACCGTAATGGTAGATATAACCCGTTTTACGTTGGAAGTTTTAGATGTTCTACACAAATTACACCCTCTAACCAACTTAGCCACATCATCTTTGCATCTTTGGCCAAAAGACATAACGACGAAGGTTAAGAAAAGTGTCCAGCAACTCGGGATGTGTGTGCCTCTCTCAACCATTGTAAACGATATCCATCTTCTGGTATACAAATTAACTGACCCTTGTATAACAATCCATCCCGAAGTTCAAACTCACCTTTCAAACCACTCTTTACACCTTCTATATAACATTTCTGAAAGTCTTTGCTAGATGTGTATGACTCGCATACTCTTGAGGAACAATCGGCTCCTCTCCCTGGCCCACCATTAATGCACGGGATTGGTGGTCGAGACAACATATCTGCCAAATTGTTTGTTACTCCCTTCTTGTACTTAATGACAATGTTGAAACTCATCAAGTAAGACATCCACTTAATGTGTCGGGCTTGTTGTAGTTTCGTCTGAGCGTGTAGATACTCCAATGGTTTGTGATCTGAATGTACCACTACTTCTTTACCTAAGAGATACACTCGCCAATGCTTGATACATTGGTATAAAGCATAAAATTCTTTTGTCATAAGGTGCGTAGTTCTTAATAGCACTTGAGAACAATTTCGAATGGTATCCCATTTGGTTTACCATCCTCCTAATAACACTCCTCCCAATGCATAGTTAGAGCGTCGGTCTCAACTTCAAAAGTACGCTGTAAGTTAGGCAATGCCAACACTGGTGCTTCTGAAATCTTCCTTTTTAGTAACTGAAAAGCGTCTTCATGAGTTTGCTGCCATTCAAACTTTGACTTAGCTCGGATCAAACCATGTAATGGTCCTGCAATATTCGAAAAAATACCGGATAAACTTACGCAAGCAGGTGCAAGCCCCTAAGAAACTCCTGATTTCAGTTACAGTACAAGGTCTAGGACACTTAGTGATCACTTCAACCTTCCTTGGATCAATCTTTTATTGTCCACCCCCAACAATGAATCTGAGATACACCAACTCCTCCCTCCCAAACTCACACTTCTTTACGTTCAACTTCAGCCGGCCTTCATGTAACACTTTAAACACCTTCTCAACGCGAACGAGATGCTCTTCCCAAGTTCCGCTGTATATTAGGATAGCATCCAAATAAACAATCACAAAATCTTCTATAAGAGGTCGTAACAAATCATTCATCAAACGCATAAACGTCGCTGGAGCATTACATAAACCAAAAGGCATCACCAGCCATTCGAACAAGCCTTGTTTGGTTTTGAAACCAGTCTTCCAAGTATCATCTTCTCGAACTATCATCTGGTGGTATCCGAATTTGAAATCCAACTTCGTAAAGACTCGAGCTTTTTCCAACTGATCCATCATGTCGTCTACCCTAGGTAGAGGGTAACGATTCTTGATACTGATATTGTTCAATTCTCTATAATCAATACACATACGCCAGCCTCCATCTTTCTTTGGCACCAACAACACCGCTGATCCACAAGGTGAAGAACTTGGCACTATCATTCCTAATTCTATAAGTTCCTGGAATTGTTTATTGATCTCATTGGATTCCTCTACGGTCGTGCGATAAAGACCTACATTAGGTATATAACTCTCCCTGGTCAACATGATTTCATGCTCCGCATTCCTCTTTGGCGGTAATCCCGTGACATCAGAAAATAAATCCTTGTATTTCAACTTCAACCTTTCTAGGTCGCCTTCTTGTTGAGCAGTCAAGGCTGCTAAACATCCTCTACTCGGCTCCTCTTCAAGATAACGGATCACAAGGAGAATGAACTCTGTGCTAGCATTCACCAACTGCTGAGCCTGAGTGGCTGTGATCAAGCTTGCTCCCTCAAGAGGAGAATCAATAACCCGAATCACAAAACTTTCTCCATCTTTGGCGAAGGTGTACTTTTGTTCCCTCCTATGTAGAGTTGCATCTCTATCCCATGTAAGGATCACCTACTAGTACCACCCGACAAACATCCAAAGGAACTACGTCGCATGTAACTTCGTCAATATATGACTCATCTAGAGCAAACTTGAAATCACCGGCAGTAGAAACTTGAAAGCCCCTTCGTTTTGAAGTCATCCTAAAGGGTAGGGTTTTAGATGTGTGAAAGTTTTAATCCTAACTTCTGCACCAAAGAACTGAAAGTAAATTCTTTGACTTCCTTGGTCAATAACAACATCAATTAGTGAAGTTTTGACTTGCATCTTCACCGTGAAAAGTCGCTCCCCTAAGATCATCTTTCGGAAGGTATTTCTTTTTCCCCGTCATAAGAGAAAGTTTTGAATTAGGTTTAGTTAGTCCGTGGACTTCTTTTTGAGTTTGGCGACTAGTACTGCTCTTCCTTCTTGGCTTCTTTCCTCTGCAACCCTTTTTTTTATGCTTTAGATGCGGTTCTTAACCCAACACTTGTCGACAACGCGACTGGTTTTTTGCAATGGGTGCAAGAAAACATTCCTTGTCACTAGACTTCCTTCTTCTTTGCTCCCTTTCACCTCCTTTCACAAGTGGTACCTCCAGATTTCACCTTAGTATTTCCCTTTGAATCAGATTTCTAAGCCTGCCCTCAATGGTATTAGCTTTTATACTTTCTTCGGAGATAGTATCCACCGAAAACATCTTCAACTCCTTCCGTATATACTCATGGAACCCGTAAATATATTTCATAAAAACATAATCTCCCAAGTCTAAATCCAAAATCATAGCTTGATTCTGAAATTCCGAAGTATATTCTTGCACGGTTTGGTTGTAAGTCTGCTTCAAGTTGTACCACTTGAACAATCTATCCTCAAGGTAGCCAACCGGATAAAATAGTTTCCTAACAACTGCATTGAATCTTTTCCACGACAATACTCTCTTACCTAGGTTTTGTCTTTGATAAGCTTTCCACCAGGTTAGAGCATGCTTTTGTAGCTTTAATGCCGCGAAAGCAATCTTTTCCTTTGAACCGTATTCAAAGAAACAAAAATACGTCTCTAGACGTTCAATCCAATCATCCAATTTTTCTACATCGACACTCATCGAAAAGTGGAATATCAACACGAAAATAAATTTTCAGATTCTTACCATGAGGTTTAGTTGATACAGGACTTTTAAGAAACTCCTTCTTCTTTTCTTCCTCCTCATCTTATTCCTTTTCTTCTTCTTCTTCCGAATCGTTTTCTTCCGAATCATCTTTTTCCGAACCTTCAGGTGAAGGTATAATCTTTTTCTTCGTCTTCGCCTTGGTTGTGTGAGAACGAATACATTTACTCGCTTCGAAGGGTAACTTGAATTGCATGTCTGCTTTGCAGCAACCAGTAGCCACCTTTCTTCCATAGTTTGTGGTTCGCCTTCTTAGGATCACCATCTGACTTTGTCATCCTGTCCCCTTGTTTTCTTAACGTCTTCCAACTGAATTACCTCCGATATTTTGTAGAGAGATCCTAGTGAAAACCATAAACCACAGGATTTACCCTAAAACTAACCTTGCTCACGATACCAACTTGATACTTGTTGATCTCTCAGACCTTGGTAGCTATTACTATAAAGGCGAAGTCGAATACTAATAGACGGAAACTTAGAAAATAGAACACAAGTAGTAATTCAAGAAAATATCTTCTCTAGGTTATGAAACAAAGAAAACGATTACAATTCTCTCTTTGTTACGCTCATAATATTTTCTAAATGATTAAAAAGCTGTTTGCTAAGCTTGCACAAGTTTTGTCCCAAGCTTTCTCTCGGTTTTACAGGCTGCCTAGATTTGTGTCCCCCAGCTATTAGACAAATCCCTCTATTTATAGCCTTCATCGTACTCAACCGACCAAGGACTTCTTTTAGGAATCTATTTCCTAAACTTATAGTATTTCCTAAAACAAAGCTCTTCCCTAACTAGGAGTGCCTTAACAAGAGTTCCGCCAGAAAGAGGATTCTTCCCTCAACTTAGCTTGAGGTTAACTAAGTTCCTAAAAGGAGTACGGATACACTGTCGTATCACCGAAAGAAAAATGATAAACTTAACATGACACAGTGTATTATGTTCCCCAACTTCATTGTTGGCTCCGGACTTGACAGTAATTATGGATATGGTCAATGACTCAATGTTATGGCGACTTATTGTCTCCTAATTGTACATTATGCTATGCAGAAGCACATACTGTTCTTCTGCAGTGTTATCTGTGTGACGGGGAAGTTTTTCTTGGCGGTTTCTTTCTGAGGGCAGAAAATCATAGTTTGTTTGACGAATTTATGGGTCCTAATGCTGAAGCTGTTTGTGGGAATTCTGCGCAAGAGGGGCAAAAATTTCATGATTTGAAGATGGAGGTTGTGCTTGATACTGTGCTGCTGCAATACGTGATGGTGGCTAGGCAACGGCTGCAGTGAAGGGATCGTCTTTAGGAAGTGAATCAGTTTATGTTCTTGTAGATTGTTGGAAGATGTTGAATGCTACATCATGCAAAGCATGTTTGGAGGAAGCATCAGCCTTAATGGTTGGATGTTCGCCATGGTCAGAGGTACATGGACGAGCATTTAAAACTAGAAGCTTAATGAAGTATCTAGACATAATTTCCCAAATGAGGACACACAACTGAAATCTTGAAAAGTACTACAGAATCAATAAATGTACCTACATTGTATTTGTATTTATTATGGGATATCATGTCATAAAACCAAATTGAACTGTTGGCATGACTTTGGATATCTACCGATGACTTTGCAGTAATCCCAAGAGCGTTGGTGTTCTTAATTTTGAGTTCCTTACTTCTTTGGCTTCCGTGGAAGTCAGTGTAGTCGTTGGAGTCCTCCAACTTAAAAAAATAAAATCAATAAATGATGTGTTTTGTTGGACTTGGAGTTGAACATAATGGCACTCGCATCGCGCGTTCGTCTTTGCTAGTCATACATAAAGTTTTGACTCAAGATTTCAGTTTTTGTATCTTTTAGCAGCAACATATTTTTCATATACAACAATAACCAATAAAATCCTTAAAAAAAAAAAAAAAAACATAACAGAAATGTTGAAACAGTTGAAATTGCACAGGCAACAAATGTTGTATTGCAACCAAAACAACCTATAATCAATTCTAGTAAATACCTAATTTTCTGACTAACAGATTTTACTTATCACAAACCTGCATACATTAGTCTAGATACCAATCCTATAGACACTTTCCAATTAATATTTTCGGCACTAAATGTTTTGTGTAAAACTTGGTGTTAAGAGTGTATGAACAAAATATTTTAGCTTTCCCCGACATCTTACTTATTCCATATCTTAGGCTTTGATTTTCCTTGCTTCCCCTCTTGTTATCCATACTTGTTTTGAATTTTAGTGATGGAAAGTCTGGACTCAAAGATGTTTATATATGCTATAATTTAAAGAATTGACAGGATGATAATCGTATGAAATTTGACATCACGAAAATTATAAGACACATAAATTTTTGTCCATCCACATGACACCATAATCACGAGAATAGCACCTTGAGAAAACCATTATTTTTGATTGTAAAAGTTACTGAATAACTAGATAGCCTGGTAGGCACATTTTAAAAATGTGTTCAAAAACTCGAACTAGAATTATTTACACGGTTAATTCAAAGTGTGTTCAAGAACTCGAACTAGAATTACACTCTGTTAAGTGATTTTAATCAAATTCTAGTAAGTGCAGTGTATAAGCAAGCACTACCATTTTCTCAAACACCATTGTTTTGATAGATAATAGTTATTGAATAACTAGATAGTTTGGTAGAAACATTTTAAACGCATGTTCAAAAACTCCAACTAGAATTATCGACATTGTCAAGTGATTTTAATCACATTCTGCTAAGCGCAGTGGATAAACATCAAAACAAAAATTAAATGTTGGCAGTGGGAGTGAATTCTGCTAAGCCCAGTGTATAAACATCAAAACAAAAATCAACTGTTGACAATGGGATTTGAACACACGCCCTTTCGGACCAGCGCCTTAGACCAACTCAGCCATATATATAGCCAGATAAAACATAAATAAACTTATGCTTATATAAAGAGCTTTTTCCCACCAGGCAGAAGGTAAAATCTGTATTATGGGGAGTGGAGACCAAGGTATGGTTGAACAACACCTCTTTTGAACCATAGGTAGAGAGCACTAGAGATGTGAAAACTGCGCAACGACTTTGCAAAGAATATGAAGATGTTTGCAAAATTGCAGCGAAGCGGGATCCTGAAGCAATTCATTACGAGACCTTACTTCATTGTGGGATACCTCTCTCGGTCTCGATTCTATATCAGCGCACATGTACAAATAATGTCCGTGCTCAAATTAAAAAGTAATACGTATACAATATCCATAAACTGACTTCCTAAGAGCAAGTCTTATGGTGGAATCCAAGCTATTCCAAGTGTGGAAAAATTGTAGAATGTCAAGTCTAATGGCTTTCAAGTTGGTGTCATCCACACTTTTTCCAAACCATGTTCCATGATTTGGTGGAATGCAAGAAAAACAGTAATCAGATTAGCGTCAAATGCTTTTCAGAATAACGCACTAAAAGACAAAAAAAATGTTAATCAAATAGCGTTGAACGCTATTCTGTTTCGAAATAGCGCTCAAATATCCGATCCAGAAAATGGGTCATTTGTCTAAAAAAATTTATAACATGGTTCAAATGGACGAGTAAAAATTATTATGGGTGAAATGGACACAAAAAAATAGCAATGATGAAACTGGATTCATCGACTTAAACTTGAAAAAACAGGGATGGCTTGGATGCAACGATGTAAATTAAAAATAAGAAAAAGAATTTGAATATGGATAGGATGAAATGGTTATCCTAGCTATTTTTATATTTTGTCCAAAATTTAAATGTCTTTTTCACCCAGGAATTATTAATTTTGTTCAAAATTTAACGGTGTTTGTCGTTTTTCAAATAGGCAATATATTCATTTGTTAATCCTTTTGACACAAAAAAAAACAAAAGTCTATCCTATTAATTTTGGTCTTTTTAAAACTATATATGTCAATAAATTTTGAAGTTGGTGTTTTTGTCAAAGCACTTCTCAAATTCCTCAATTTTTAAAGGTTGGAAGGAGGAGCTTTTAAAAGCTTCCACAAAGCATAAGTTGTGGTCCCATAAATTTAAGAATACTTTATTTTATAAATGACAAAAATTACCCTTAGAATTTATATCAATCAATTTTTACTATTTCGTTAAATACCCCATCAAGCAAGATAGCCGACAAAGTAGGCAATATATTCATTGTTATTTTTGTCATTTGTTCCTTTTGACACAAAAAACAAAAGTCTATACTTTTATTTTAAATTTAAACCGTAAAAGAATAAGTAGTGTATTGAATTTTCCGTGCTTTTGCATTTTGTAAATTATTATTATTATTATTTTTGGATAAAGAGTATTATTACATTAACTAGTTAGAAGCCTAACAAGCTAAGCTCCAACAGCGTACTACTACATTAGATGAACAGGTTGTCGTGTTAGCTTACCAGCGAGCCTCATGAGGAACCAAGCCAAGGGAGCCGAAATGGATAAGGGGTCTGTTATTATGTCGCAAGGGGGGCAAGCTAACTCTACCTTCCATGTCAAACTCTGCGCAATCATTGCGCTTCAGCGGCAAAGCCATAAGCCATGCTGCACAATCATTGCGCTTCACCGTCTCGATAGCTATCCATGCTACACAATCATTGCGCTTCAGCGGCAAAGACTCAAGCCATTCTGCGCAATCATTGTGCTTCAGCGGCAAAGCCGCAATTCATGATGCACAATCATTGCGCTTCACCGGTATAGCCGCAAGTCATGCTGCACAATCATTGCGCTTCACCGGCAAAGCCGCTATCCATGATGTGATCTTTCATTTTTTTCGTTTCAGTCTACACACCCTTCCATATATATGTCTTATTGGCATTACTACAAGTTAGAATTAGGGACCGAATTACCATTCACCAAATCACAAAGCCAAAATCGCACAATCATTGCGCTTCAGCGGCAAAGCCGCAAGCCATTATGCGCAATCATTGCGCTTTACCGGCATAGCCATAAGTCATGTTGCACAATCATTGCGCTTCATCGGAAAAGCTGCAATTCATGCTGCACAATCATTGCGCTTCACCGGAAAAGCCGCAAGTCATGATGAGATTTCGAGTTGGTTCAACCAAAATATAGCTTCAAACCAACCCAAAATGCAGCGCCACACACTTCCACGGAGTATTGGGACGATCTTCCATTTTTTTTCGTTTCAGCCTACACACCCTTCCCTATATATGTCTTATTCACATTTCTACAAGTTATATTTAGGGACCGAATTACCATTCACCAACTCACAAAGCCAAAATCGCACAATCATTGCGCTTCAGCGGAAAAGCCTCAAGCCATTCTGCGCAATCATTGCGCTTCACCAGCATAGCCGCAAGTCATGCTGCACAATCATTGCACTTCACCTTCTCGATAGCTATCCTTGCTGCTGCTGCTGCACAATCATTGCGCTTCAGCGGCAAAGCCACAAGCCATGCTGCACAATCATTGTGCTTCAGCAACAAAGCCGCAAGTCATGTTGCACAATCATTGCGCTTCACCAGTAAAGCCGCAAGTCATGCTGCACAATCATTGCGCTTCACCGGTGTTGATGGTGTATTTTAACTTAAGGCTAAAATTGTAAAGGCCAAAATTATGCGCTGACATCTTGTAAAAGATAAAGCCATTTAATAAGTGATGAATACTTCTTCACTTTCCTAATTCACCTAGAATAGAGTATGTGGCAACAATCCCGATGCAATGTGAATAAAATACACAAATTCATCCGAGGATGGAGCATGTAGCAACAATCCCATATACTGTGAATTTACAACATTATTAATTAATGCATGACCGGCCTCGTATTTTTCTGTACTCATTACCTGGGTGTGGCATGACAAGGCAGAGTATTGTTCTTAGCGAGCAACACGAATCTCCAAGCATTAATAATGAAGCATGTACGAAATACCTATACGAGGCTACGACTTTCGGTGTGTTATACTAGCCCGATTGAGCATGTTTGAACATGAGCTTGACCATGTCGGTCTCGGAAACGATCACGACCATCCAAGCTTCACCAAAGCATGATTGGATGGCTTAGATTGAATCCATGACCCCAAGCGGTATTGGAATATTCACTACCGACCCAACGCGGGCCCATGGTCGGTCTCCCAAAAGGGTGGCATAGTTTGCCAAACCGTCCAAACCTGACTATATGGACAAAAAACCTTAAATTAGGGTTTGCGGAACATTACATATATCGCAAAAACAGTCTCAACCATCCCATCTTCGCAGGCATAGATGGAGGGTGTAGATGTAGATTCAAAGAGCCCGAGAACATGTCAACACAAACACAGGTAGGCCCCTACCATACATGTGATCGGTCGGGACCAACTATAGTTGGTCGTTCCGGTTCGTGCGCCCAAACAAGGCATGGCCTTGCACGGCGGTGAAACCTTAATTAGGGTTTGAACAATCACGAGCGTCAACTTCTCCTACGAATGAAGGGTCGAGATTAGACTAAGAGGTCGGGTGCGAATCAACATGACCACCTTGGGCCCATCTATCTCCACACTCGATCGGCCAAGGCATATCATGCTGGTTGCCTCGGTCGCACGCCCGAACTAGGCATGGTCGCACCTCCCAATTACAAACTAATCTCGACCACTCAACTTTGTCCGGACAAATTGAGTGGATTAGATCACGTTTCTATGGGATATTGAGATATGGACGTGTATACCAGCTCACTGTTTGTATATGAGACTAATCGAACAAGGCCAGGCCAAGCTTGAGTGCCGTCTTAAAGCATGTGCGCCCGAAGTGGGCATGATGCGCGGCTTTTGCGGCACCCGGGTTTTACTTGTTGCAAATTCATCTCGACCACTTTCAGTGACTTCACTTAGGAAAAATTGGTGGCCGGTTCACACTTTGCGAGACAATGAGGTATGGGCGCCGCCACCGTCATGTACGTCTCCACACACACATCACGATCGACCCTGTCAAAATTGTATCCCAAGCTTGGATTCGACCAAGATGAAGAGTGATGCTTGCCTGACTCTTCAAAAACCCTAATTCCATCAACGGTCGCGGATGAGTGTTTCAAAGATCATCTCGTCCATCCAATTTCAGAGGCTTGGCTACTGCCACAGTGAGGACTTAATTTGTCGGTGAGGCGTCATGGTGATCACCACCCGTCACTTTACCACATCATGATGCGATGCTGTGCATAGAATACACACGATACTTCACAAGTATCGACTTCTCAAATAACTTAGTTATTTAATCTAGCATTACATGCTACTTTCTGTGGGTCCCACGATCCACACACTCAAGACATCAATCATGTCACAAACTGGGGATACATGCGGGGTATTGGTGGCGGTTTCTGGCATGCGGCGTCCAACACGCCATCACAAGAACGTGTTAGGAAGTCATGGACGGTTAGAGATGACATGAGAAGTGGGCACATCTGGTCGTGTAACACCAACACACAACTCCACTACTCCATCACTCAACTTCCTCCACTTCCCACGAGAGACGTGAATAAGGCTCAAATGACTTGTATAAATAGGTTCTCCTACCTATTTCCAAAAACACAAGAACAAGTCCAGACAACATAGGCAAGTGTTGATACCATCGTATTCAAACACCGGAACTGATAGCTTACATCCTGCAAGCCAGTTCATCCTTCTGATACAAGTCATACATAGCCAACACCTTCACAATCTCAACACCTTCTTCGCTTCCCTCCCTAGGATCATCCTCATCTCCTTCACTTTGTGACCGAAACAAGTCTGGAACGGCCATTTCTTGGTTTAGGTAGGATTTGCCGCAGATTGATTTCTCGAATCTACAAGCACTCCGTGTAGTGCATTTGTTTAAGGTTTAGACTCATTTCTCATCTACACACCTCAAATTACCAAAAAGCAGAAATAGTTTTCACCCATAAACAATTGGCGACCACGAGCGGGAGGTTAATCTCTCGGTTGTAAAGTCAATTTCTTCAATACCATTCAATCAATTTCGAGATGGTTTGTCTTAGGACGTCTCCACGGTCTCAAATGCTTGATGTTTCCTCCAACCAGAGATACCCCTCCTCTATCGGTGTATCGCGGCATGATGGAGATTTCCAGCATTAAAGCGAACTAGCACGGGTACATGAGATTCACCACGAAGAACATGGAGCTAATCAAAGAAGCGAAAGCATACTTGATCTCCTCATCAAGATGACATCAAAGATGAGCGTTAGGAGACCTTTACAGGGACTAATTCCCTCTGGATCAACGATTTTACTACGAACTAGAGACGGTGGATCGGGAAGCGGCATCTCTAGTGGAAATCTTGTGTGAACTCTTTGCACCTCTAGAAGAATCAACGGGCAGAGGCGTTTTCTACAATTAATAAAATAGCTCTGGACGTACACCTGACTCCTCCTCGTCCAGAAGTCCCCTAACAGCATCGGAAATATCGTAAATAGTGTTACATTTACGAGAAGACGACATGATGGCGAGAGGAATGTCTGGCCTAGGGCCCTACATGTTGCGTTTGCATCAAGATTCGAGTTCAATAGGGCCCTCATCGACACTGAGAGCATCTTCGAATGTGATCACTCTCAAGACTCTCGGGACGCCAAGGTTAGCCCATGCAAGATTGTCGACGGCCCGCCACATGCCGGACTTGAGAAGGAAACCGGACTAGCACATACGAGTATGTCAATCGAATTTATCAATAGGATTCGTTCAGTCAAAAAGAAATTTGAAGTCATAGAAAAGAGCCGGACTACCATATGATACTAGGGAGGCCGTGGCTTCATGACAATACGGTCATCCCTTGACATATCACCGGTGCACGAAGACCATGCTAAATGAGGAAGCCATCCGTATTCTATATCATTGTCTCTGTATGCACCAATATACGGAGTGGGCTGTTGAACCAAAGAAACTCTGCGGGGAAGGTCGGGAAAAATTCTTGTGCACCCCACTACCCACGTGGGCTTTAATCGGGAAAAAGCTGAGGCTTGCATCAGGGGTTAAGCACCACAAACACCTTTTCGACAGAGGCATCCATCTTTGTCAGGTGAAGCTTGACCATTCTCACACGAAGGGACGCACTTTCGGGAAAACCGTGATCGAGAAGGGGAAGATAATATCACAGGCGCCGCTATTTGCAATTCGAAGGCAGGCGGCACCCGGTCTCCCCGACCAGTAAATCTTTGCAAGAACGACGAAACACAAGAGGGACGCTCTTGTGACTACAAAGATGGCACCATCTCCACAGGCGACGAGCTCGAGGCTGTTAACATCGGGAATGAAGAATTTCCCCGGGCTGTCTCTGCTCAGGTTCGACTGTTTGTCCGTAGATGAATGTGCTAATCTTGTCCAACCTCAAGAAGTACCAAGATGTGTTTTACTGGACATACGAGGAAATACTGGTCTAGACAAAAAATTGATCACTCACCACTTACATGTCATACTGGATCCAAGCCAATCAATCAATTTCGAGGCAATTGAGACCGCAGTGGAAGAACAAATCAAACGAAATTCAAAAGTTTCTGGCTACTGGATTCATCAGACCTATTCATCATCCGACACAGTTAGATAATGTAGTCGGGTAAAGAAGAAAAACAGCGGACAGATCGGTCTTTGGATTTAGGAGACTTGAACAAGTGCTTCCCCAGGACGACTTTCCTTTGCCTAACATCGACATGTTAGTAGACTCCTGCAGCGGACACGACATGTTCTCCTTCATGGATGGTTCTGATGTTTACAATCGAGATAAGGATGTATGAGCACGATGCAAGTGAATGACCTTCCGAACCCCTATTGGCAATTTTTACTATATTGTTATGCCATTCGGTTTAAAGAACTCCGGTGCAACGTATCAAGGGGCTATGACGGCAATCTTCCACGACATGATGCATAAACAAGTAGAAGACTATGTCGATGATATCGTGGCCAAGTCAAAGGCTCGAGCAGATCACACCAACGTCTTACAGCAAGTGTTTGAGAGGTTTCGAGAATACAAGTTGAAGATGAATCCTTTGAAATGCGCTTTTATGTCTCTTGGGTAAATTTAAAGAGATTCAAGTGACTGCGGTAGGAATAAGGTAGACCCATACAAGACTCAAGCTATCCTCACAATGCCGCCTCCCCGAACTATGAAGGAGATCCAGAGTTTCATGGGCAAGATGAACTAAATTCGACGTTTTATACCTGGTTTGTCCCAACTTACCGCCTCATTCACCCCCTTACTGAATAAAGGATCCAACTTCGTTTGGACTACAACCTAGCAGGAAGCTTTTCGAAAGATTCAACGAATACTATCATCTCCAGCCATCATGAAGTCTCTGGCCACAAGGAAGCCCTTTGTGTCTCTCACATTTTTTGCCTTCGGTACACAGCCGGGGAGCTCTACTCGCTCGGGAAACGATGAGGAATCGAACATCCCTTATCTTATTTAAAGCTGAATATTAAGAGATGTTGAACTCAGATATCCCAAACCGGAGAAAGCATGTTTAGCTTTGATCCATTCCATTTGAAATTTAGACATTACCTACTATCCAACAAGGTGATACTCGTGTCTAAATCTCTGATCTGAGATTTTACTTTTAAACCGGTCTTGACGGGAAGAGACAGGGAAAGTGGCTTCTCAATTGTCAGAGTTGGACATACCATGTACGTCACCTAGAGCTATCAAAGGTCAAACGTTCTTGGACTTACTAGCGGCATTCCTGGAGAAGGCACTACGGGGCTCACGAGGGATCTTCTTGGAGAATTTCCAGGACATCTGTTTGGAAGAAGAAGTGTGGCTCTTGTATTTTGATGGCTGCCCCTAGTAGTATCTTGGAGGAGCGGGCGTGGTATTAGTACCTCCAAGCGGGAAGAATTCTCCACTCCTTCAAAGTTGGACTTCAAATGCCAACAACTAAATGGTGTGAAGCCTTCCTCGCTTAGAGATTTGTCAATATCAAGCAAGCGGGAGTCAGCGCGTGGAGATAAGAGGTGACTCAAGTTAATAGTGAATCAGGATGAATGTGGTATACTTTGAAGAGGTAGTAACGGCTCCGTCTGCGTCGGAGAAGCACAAAAGGTTACTAAACTATTTTTACGATGCAACCACCAACCACATCGGTCCAGGAACAACAAACACGCGATTGTCTAGCAACGACAACGCTTCCAAATTGAAGTTCGAGTTTGGAAGAAACCCTGTGGGTAAAGGAGAACCATATAATCGACATGGATATCACAATACAAAGACACCAAGGCGACCGGCGGCGAACTCCGATCATTCAAGAGCTCAGATCACTCTCGAGAAGGTCGGTCTCAAAAACCACGCGAATTTCTTCATGCTTCATGGTATCTTTGTATTATGAAACCGGATGGTTCCTGTCGAGATGTCTTGGGGATGATGAAGCACAACTACAGCTAAATCGTATTCCTGTAAATTTGTGGACAATCGCACAGTGGTAATGTAACTGAAGCGACTTCCAACGCTTTGGTTATTGCGGCGAGAGATGGAGACTCAATCCGGACTACTTCGAAGTCCTGCTCGGGTACCAAGTACCATACATCAATTGGAAGTTTTTAATGTGAACCACATGGGTGGAGAGAGAACCATTACATTAGCTATCTCGTGTGGGAGCAACTCCTTCAATCAAAAGGATTCCATCAAGATAAAGCAAAAGGCCAAGCGATTCGTATTCCACGAAGGGATCTGTATCGCAAGAGCTTCGGAGGTGATCTATTACGATGCTTGGCTGGGGTAGAAATCCCAGTCATGCTGAAGGAAACACATGAAGGGGAACATCAAGGGAAGAGGAAGCTGTTTCTCTAGATACGAGAAATACTATTGGCGACCATGGAAGATGACGCCCAGCTTTTGTTTCAAGATTTGTCACAAATGCCAAATTCATGGGAACCTTGTTCACGCGCCTTCCCACCCCTTTGCACTCGATAAGATCCATAGCCATTTCACAGTGAAATTTGGACATTATCGGAAAATCAACCCTCCATCATCAAGCGGCGACGGGTACATCATAACTACGACATAATACTTCACCAAATGGTGAAAGCTATTCCCTCACGAGGACTGGGAGCAACAATTGCGGCTTTCATTAAAGAACATATCATTTGTCGTTTTGGTGTGCCGAAGCATATCATCAGCGATAATGGCACTCCTTCGCCAATAAGCAGTCACGAGAATTACTTGAAGAGTATGGCATTAAACGGGTCTTCTCCACCATCTACTATCCTCAAGGGAATGGACAAGCTGAAAGTACCAACAAGATATTGATCCAAATCATCAGTCGAACAGTACACGACAATCCCTGGGAATGGCACGACCGATTCCTGTGTATGGGCATCGGGACATCACCCAGAAGCTCCTTGTAATTTCCCCATACTCACTTGTTTACGGAGCGGACGCAATTCTCCCAGCAGAGATCAAAATCCCATCAGCCAGGATTGCAGCCGCAACCGGGATCCACTGGAACGAAGCTGAAGCCTCTATACA
>JAJJWW010013949.1:0-42224 GCA_023531295.1 Papaver armeniacum
CGACATCTTGTAAAAGATAAAGCCATTTATAAGTGTTGGATATTCCTCACTTAATTCACCAGAATGGATCATTTGGCAACAATCCTTCTTGTGAATTTCATATCATTATATGTTTCTGTACTCATTATCGGTGTGGCATGACGTGCAGGTGTTACTCTTATAGAGTAACATGAACCTCAAACACTATAATGAATCATTATCGGTGTGGCATGAGGCGGAAGTGTTACTCATATATGAGAAGTAACAACGAACACTCCATCTCCTAATGAAACCATGTACGAGGAAATAAATGCAGTGATGCTCGGTGTGTTATATTAGCCCGAGCCCTCTCGGTGTGTTATAATGGCCCGATTGAGCCCCTCTCGGTGTGTTATATTAGCGATTGAGCATCGGACTTGGCTGTATCGGTCTGGGATATGATACGATCATGAGTCATCCGACTCCACAAGCATGATTGGATGACCACGGATCAATTCCATCACCCCAAGCATGGTATGGAATACCCCGGCCTTAGCTTGCCGGATATGATCCCCGATCGGTCATCCAACTCCACAAGCATGATTGGATGACCACGGATCAATTCCATCACCCTCAGCGGTATGGAATACACCACGGCCGACCCATGGTGACCATTGGCTTTGCTTGCCCGAGAAACCGTCCATACCAAGCATTATGGACGGAAAACCTAAATTAGGGTTTTACGGCATATTACATGTGCCGCAAAACAGTCTCATCCATCCATCTTCGCAAGTACGGACGAAGGGTGCGGTGTAGACTCGAAGGGCCCCGAGCATGTCAACACGATCACGTGTGGCCTTTACACACTTGACCAATCGGTCAAAGCCAACCATGGTTGGTTACAACAAATTAAATCCGCCCAAAAAGAGCATGGTCGCGCGGCTTTGAAAGCCAAAATTAGGGTTTCAAGTCATCACGCGGCGTCCATCTTCTCGGTACGAATGGAGGGGGTCCGATTGGATTAACCAAAAGCCGGTCATACCGGCACGGCCACCGTGGGCCCATCTACCTCCTCTTGCGGTCGGCCAAGGCATACCATGCCCGGCCAGCCCAAAAAAGCATGCGCCCAAACTCGTGCGGTTACACTCCCAAATCCTAAAAGCCGAGTCTCGACCGCTCAACTTAACCGGATGATTTGAGTGGCTTAAGATCACATTTTCATGGGATAATCAAGTATAGGTGTGAACACCAACCTACCACCTACACGGTAGTATGATCGACCAAGACAGCCAAGATGGGTGCGTCTTGGAACGCACGCAAACTTGGGATGTCATGCGGTTTCCAACTCCTTTGCCAGCAAGGGATTTACTACGCAAGCAGATCTAACCACTCCTCTTTGACGGTCAAATTGAGTGGCCTAGATTACATCTTCATGAGACGGAGAGACATGGACGTGTACACCATCATGCCGTTAACACGCATGTATGGTGCAGTCCTACAAAATCCCTTCCCATGCTTGGTTTCGACCAGGTTGAAAAGTGATGCTTACGCACCTCTTTTCAAAACCCTAATTTCATCAACGATCGTGAGATGAGTGTCTCAAACATCATCTCATCCGTCCGACTTCACCCGACTTGGTTATACAACCACAGTGGGAGTTATTTGGATAGTGAGAGTCATTACCCCATCACTTTACCACCGTAATACGGTGCCTTCATAAAATACACACGATACTCCACAAGTATCGACTTTACGAATAACTTGCGAGTTATTCGATTGACCATGCTACCTTCCGTGGATCCCAGATCCACATTCCGGAACATCAATCATGTCACAAGCGGGATACTTCTTGGGGTATTGGTCTGGCGGTTTCTGATACGGTAGCCAGCTATCCATCACCGAACGATCGAGGGAAGTCATGGACGGTTAGAGATGAGCTGGAGAAGTGGGAAAGGGAGGCGGGTGGTGTGTGCAAACACACAACTCCACCACTCCATCACTTCCCTTCCCTCCACTTCCACGAAACGTGAATGAGGCTCAATGACTTGTATAAATAGGTTCTCCGCCCTATTTTCAAAAACAGAAGACAACGATAGAAACAAGTACAAGTTCGGTCGACGAAACCAAGTGTTAATACAACAACCGTATTCAAACACTCGGAGCTTGCTTGCATAGCAGTAAGCTTGCTCACTTTACTGTTACAAGTCATAAGCAAGCCAATATCTTCACAATCTCAACACCCTTCTTCGCTTCCTCCCCTAAGATCAACCCCATCTCCTTCACTTTGTGACCGAAACAAGTGGGCGGCCATTTCTTGGTTTAGGCCGGACTTGCATGAGATTGATCTCTCGAATCTACAAGCACTCACCCTTGCGATGCATTTGTTGAAGGTTTAAATTCATTCCTCATCCACACCCCAAATTACCAAATTCAGCGGGAGTAGTTTTCACCCATCAACAATTGGCGACCACGGTGGGAGGTTGATCTATCGGTTGCAAAAATTGAATTCTCAATTCTTCGGTTTTCATCTCGCGATGTATCCTCACTCGGAGACCACGGGCGGTTCGGATATCATGGGAAGCATGGCTAGAATGTTGGAGGATGTCTTGGCAAATCAATTTGGTATCACCGGAAGGTGAGAGCGAAACATTCCGCCTTTTGAATGATATAACATCACAATTACAAGAAGGGTCGCGTGGCATCCACTCCGAGCGGTGCAAGAAATGATGAATCCTTAACGGGAGTCACACCTTTCCGGTGGAGAGGAAAAAAGAGCCCGCGACGGAGACTCGGGAAAGATGAACAACATGGTCCGGTCAACAATGAAGACCAGAGGCAACTCCACGAGAGGAGAGGACTTGTCAGAGTACTACAACGTCTAGGATAAAGAAATGGAGCTGCGGCTTACGGATCCTCTTTGGAAGATTTACATCTCAAGACCCTTGTCGAAGCCGTGAAGAAACGCTTGAGGAAGGAGAGATCAATCAAGTAACACGTGAGTACGGAGGATGGGAACGTTCAATTCGATCACTTTCGGTGATATTACAACACCTCCCATCCCCCGAGCCGGAGGCAGTGCAAGTCACGGCATCTCATCAAGTGTAACACCTCCGGTAGTCACCCAGGAGCAACAACTTCCACTCCTTCATCGGGACGAGAGAGCAGGAGGGCGGCGGAGGAGGACCATCTCCCATTATTGCGAGACTTGATGGAAAACGAGGGAAGTTCTTGTCAAGACTCAAACGGATATGGCCGCAACTCGGAAAAGAGGTACTCACTTTTCTTAAGACATTAAGCCGATCGATTTCCACATGACCCGCAACAGCCCCTGGAGCCAACAAGGAATGAATTCAGCACGGAGAAGGTACTTCAATGGCACGGACCTACATGGACACGATCAAAGCGACATCGAGATATGAGCGGTCTGTCATGGAGGCTCTACAGGGGGTGATCCTCACAACGATCTTCCTCGAGTCAATGGTTTCACTCCCGGTTCGGCGGTCTGTCATGGAGGCTCCTCTGGCTGGGGGTGATCCTCACTCTGATCTTCCTCAAGTCAATAGTTTCACTATGAACCGGAGGCGGTGGATCGGAAGCGGTTTCTCTAGTGGAAAGTTTATGCAAACTTTCACATCTCTCGAAAAAGAATCGGCGGCGGAGACGTTTCTTGCTATCAACCGGAGGAAGGTCACGGCCGTGACCTACATGTCTGCACGCATCAAGGATTCGAGTTCAAGACGACCCCTTATCTACACGGGATCGTTTTCATTACTCTCAAGATTCTCGGGACATCCAAGGCTCTCCCCGAGGCAAGGTCGTACGGAAGCCTACCACAATGACGGACTTGAGGAAACCAAACCGGCACATACGGGAGAAGCTCCGTGGAAAGAATCGGACAAGTTCGTTGCATCCCACTCCCCATGTGGGGCGTCAATTCGGGGAAGAAGACCGACTTGCATCATTGAGGGCTAGTACCCACGATGCATCTTTCTTGTGAAGCATTCTTCTCCATCTTGTGAAGCCACGGCCCACGTTCACACGAGGAGGAACGAACTTTTATGGCGGTCGTGACCGAGAAAGGAAAACGGTATGTTTGCCATTATCAGCGAGAGGAGGCTGTTACCCGGTCTCTCCACCCAATGGAATGCTACAACGACAACGAACCACAAGAGCAAGTGCTAGATGCTCCACTGACTGCAAGATGGCACCAACTCTACAAGCTTGATGAAATTGAAATCGTTGAGGAATCTCCTAGGCCTATCTCCATCGGCTCAATCTTGTGTACGGATAAACGCACGAGCTCGTGCAACTTCTCAAAGAGTACCGGGACATATTTGCTTGGAGATATGAAGAAATGGGATGAAAATTGGTCACCCATCATATACATGTCATGCACCTGTATCCAAGTCGGTTAAACGGTTGTAGTTCATACATGAGGAAAATGGATAGATCGAGTCTTTGCATAGACTTCGGAGACTTGAACGAGTCTTTGCTCAAAAACGATCCTCCTCTGCCTAACATCGACATGTTAATAGATACAACCGCGGACACGGCATGTTCTCCTCCATGGATGGATGTAGCGGCTACAAAGAGATAAGGATGTACGAGCATGATGCAAGTAAGATATCTTTTCGAACTCCTCTCGGAAATTTTTATTATACCATCTTGCCATTTGGTTTAAAGAGTGCGGTTCAACGTATAACCGCTCTATGGCGGTAATCTTCCACCGGGCCGATACCTCAGGAGCAGCCTCAAAGAAGATAACGATGTCCAACCGTCATATCGAGAGAGATCGGGCGAGTTACTCTATCGGACGGTGGTCGAACAAGATCCGGGTGAGTCACTTTATCGATGACGGTACATGTCTATCACGCTATATTGGAGAATCCGCGCTTTTGGTCATCCTCTGGAGCTGTGAACGCTCATCTACAACAACATATGCCCGATAGAAAGAACCGGGCCTCTTAGGAAGAGCCTCATAATGTTTGTGGCAAGGGGCATATATCTCACCTGACGAGGCGGTACAACATTGACCTTATAGCGAGTTCCTTGAAGCAGCAGAGGAAAACCACCAAGATACAACATCATGCGCGTCCATCAACTCCAACTCCCGATTACCACGTGCGCGAATCCCACAATGATGAAACAACGTCCAAGGTATTCCACTGGCTCGACAACAACCACTACGGACAAACCATGTAAACCACGCTTGGGGTGAGGCTCGGCATGGAGTTCCTTCACCGTCGATCAAGGACTTCTTCAACATGAGAAAGATGGTCAGTCAAGAATCATGGATTCGCAAGGTAATCGAAGCTGAAGAGGAAGCCACTCCAACGCTCCCTCCAGTGAGAAGCTGCTTCAATGGTCTATTCAAGAGCCGCGCAACGCTCTCTCCCGAGACCCACGTTCGCTTGAGGAATCCTTCTTCAACACTCTCTCCAGGACTCACCTCGGCGGTGTCAGAAACCACTTTAACATCCTCTCGAGGCGTTTCAACACTCAGTTTGCATCAATAATCTGCGCTCAGGTCAAGTTATCTTTGATGTACTCATTGCTCAACATACGTCTCATCCATCCTTCATGAGGACCCGGCCAGAGCATGAAAAACCTAAAAGTCGATAGGAGGAAAGGTTATCTTGTGGAACGGATGTTTTCATATAGTTGAAAAGGGCGCGGTGAACAATTCATCATCGATGTTCGGCATATCTTTGAAGCTTTCAACACTTCGACTTGGCTTTTGACATTATCTCCAGAAGACATCTCAACGAGGATTCTTTTCTACCGCAATGAAATAAAGAACGGAGTTAGAACTTGTGAAAGCATATGAGAAGTGTCGCCACACACGGCAAAGACACAAATCGGAGCACACAATGGCCGGTCCAAACATCATTCAATTGATACGGTACAAGCCTCAAGTCTGGTATTGCTCAAGTCAAATTTTGCTCAAGTACAAATGGTGTTAATCACGACATAAGAAATTTGGTATAATAGGCGCATTTCGGGGGCGGTTTCGGTCGAAGCACATGGGCGACGTTTGAAGCATGTACACGGTGAGACCCACTTTCAGCCAAACGGACACAACAAGCCACGTTCGATCAAGCGGCGCAGTAACCCCTGACGAGCGAAGCGAAGCGCAACGGTCGGTCGATTAGGCACATCCCCACGATTGAGCAGAGCGGGCGCAATAGCCCCTCGGCAAAGCCGATCATAGCAAGGTCGATCGAAGCGAGCAAGACCGACATCATGCTGGGGAACACTTTTCTAGGCGTCTCTTGAACGTGACATGCTCGAAGGACGGGACGACCCGTCTCTCTGGTAACATCTAACATTGTCTCATAAGTTTTATCTTTAATTGTCACCATCTCATGCCTACCACACAATAGTGTAACCATTGTGTGCTAGGCGAGGACTTAATGTTGATGGTGGATTTTCGTTCAAGGTTAAAATTGTAAAGCTTTGAAAAATCATGCGCGACATCTTGTAAAAGATAAAGCCATTTATAAGTGTTGGATATTCCCTCACTTAATTCACCAAGAATGGATCATGTGCAACAATCCCTTCTTGTGAATTTCATATCGACCTTGTATTTCTGTACTCATTATCGTGTGGCATGACGGTAGTAGTGTTACTCTTATAGAGTAACATGAACCTCAAGCACTATAATGAATCATTATCGGTGTGGCATGGTAGAGTGTTACTCATATATAGAGTAACACGAACCTCAGCACTATAATGAAACCATGTACGAAATACCCGTACGGTGATGCTCGGTGTGTTATATTAGCCAGGCCCCTCTCGGTGTGTTATATTAGCCCGATTGAGCCCCTCTCGGTGTGTTATATTAGCCCGATTGAGCATCCAGGACTTGGTATGTATCGGTCTCGGATATGATACGATCGCGATCATCCAACTCCACAAGCATGATTGGATGACCACGAGATCAATTCCATCACCCCAAGCATGGTATGGAATACCCACGGCCTTAGCTTGCCGGATATGATCGATCGCGATCATCCAACTCCACAAGCATGATTGGATGACCACGGATCAATTCCATCACCCTCAGCGGTATGGAATACACACGGCCGACCCCGCATGGTCGACCATTGGCTTTGCTTGCCAGAAACCGTCCATACCAAGCATTATGGACGGAAAACCCTAAATTAGGGTTTGCGGCATATTACATGTGCCGCAAAGCAGTCTCATCCATCCATCTTCGCAGAGTACGGGACGAAGGGTGCGGATGTAGACTCGAAGGGACGAGCATGTGACACGATCACCGTGTGACCGCCTACACACTTGATCAATCGGTGAAGCCAACCATGGTTGGTTACAACAAATTACGTCCGCCCAAAAGAGCATGGTCGCGCGGCTTTGAAAGCAAAATTGGGGTTTCAAGTCATCACGCGCGTCCATCTTCTCGGTACGAATGGAGGGTCCGCAGATTGGATTAACCAAGGCCGGTCATACCGGCATGACCACCGTGGGCCCATCTACCTCCTCTTGCGGTCGACCAAGGCATACCATGCCGGCCACCAAAACGCACGCCCAAACTCGTGCGGTTACACTCCCAAATCTAAAAAGCGAGTCTCGACCGCTCAACTTCACCGGATGATTTGAGTGGCTTAGATCACATTTTCATGGGATAATCAAGTATAGGTGTGAACACCAACCTACCACCTACACGGTAGTATGATCGACCAAGGCCAGGCCAAGATGGGTCGTCTTGGAGCCTGCGCCTTAAACTTGGGATGTCATGCGGTTTCCAACTCCTTTGCGGCAAGGGATTTACGCATAAGCCGATCTCAACCACTCCTCTTTGACGGTCAAATTGAGTGGCCTAGATTTGCATCTTCATGAGACGGAGAGACATGGACGTGTACACCATCATGCCGTCAACACGCATGTATGGTCGGTCCTCTACAAAATCCTTCCCATGCTTGGTTTCGACCAAGGTGAAGAAGTGATAACTTGCGCCTCTTTTAAAACCCTAATTTCATCAACGGTCGCGGATGAGTGTCTCAAACATCATCTCATCCGTCCAGGCTTCACCGACTTGGTTATACAACCACAGTCGGGAGTTATTTGGATAGTGAGGAGTCATTACCCATCACTTTACCACGCGCAATGTAATACCTTCATAAAATACACACGATACTCCACAAGTATCGACTTTCGAATAACGCAGTTATTCAATTCAGCATTACATGCTACCTTAGTGGATCCACGATCCACATTCAGACATCAATCATGTCACAAGGCGGGGATACTTGCTGGGGTATTGGTGCAGCGTTTTACGGCGTGCGGCGTGCAACGCGCCATGTCACAAACGTGTTCGGGAAGTCATGGACGGTTAGAGATGAAGCCGGAGAAGTGGGCAAGACCGGTCGTATGCTACCGACACACAACTCCACCACTCCATCATTCCATTACCTCCACTTCCCACGAAAACGTGAATAAGGCTCAATGACTTGTATAAATAGGTTCTCGCCCTATTTCAAACGGGGAAGAAAGACGATAGAACAATACAAGTTCGATCGACGAAACCAAGTGTTAATACAACATCGTATTCAAACACTCGAGCACCTTGCTTGCATCAACCGTAAGCTTGCTCATCTTTGTTACAAGTCATAAGCAAGCCAACACCTTCACAATCTCAACACCTTCTTCGCTTCCCTCCCTAAAGATCAACCCCATCTCCTTCACTTTGTGGCCGAAACAAGTGGGCGGCCATTTCTTGGTTTAGGCCGGACTTGCCAGTTGATCTCTCGAATCTACAAGCACTCACCGCGAGTGCATTTGTTGAAGGTTTAAATTCATTCCTCATCCACCCCAAATTGCAAATTCTGCGGGAGTAGTTTTTTCACCCATCAACACAAGATCGAGTTACCGCATATCCCAAACTAGGGTAAAAAGATCGGTTCTACCATAGCTCTCAACATAAGTCAAGATCGTTTTACCAAAGTTATTACCTGTGTTTCCCTAATTGGTCATCCAATAGATTCTTCAATGAAAACCGAACAAAACGTTTATTGATTTCCTTTCGATTACGAAACAAGTTTCGTATATGTACCTCCTTTAAACATATGTAATCAAACATAGTTTTTCTAGTGATGAAATCATACCTATATCCAATACACAATCAAGTAACGAGTTACATAGATTATGTCGATATCACATTTACGAAGTTCAAAAGATAAACGTTATGCTTGAATCAAATATTAAATCCTTGACACTTTGATCATACTAAAATGATCAAGTCTAATACTAGAGTATTAAATATAACCTCGCATGTTATGTTTTCCAATCTTAAACGACTTTAAAGCAATGACGGGAATGGAAACAAGTCAAGTCGTATCATAATACCTCAGTGGAAGGATGATGTCTTCGTTGTAGCTCTATACGTCTTCACGTCTTCGGGTCGAGGAGTAATACTTGTATGTCTCGGAATTCCTAGATTTTCTAGTCTAACATAAGAGAAGTTGGTCTCAAGTAAATTTACTCAAGTGACTCTAATTGAGTTTTGATACTAAAATATGACAACAAACTTTGACATACCAACGCTGGTGGGTTCAACCAAGCAATGCTCTAACATTATCATTATGAACACAACAAAGGTCTTCAAACAAACACATGCAAAACCATAAATGAAGTTGAAGAACCAAGGAAACCAGCATGATTTATTTTGAGTTGAAATATCAATTTATTTGAATCCATATGAATTGATAGTTTTGTCACAAAATTAACAAAGAGTGAGATTTTTAAAGGGAACAAATTCAAACTCGAAAGTTTGCTATCTCAAACTTTTGTTAATGTTATTGCACAAACTATATCTCGATTTTTAGTCTATGAAAGTCAAGTCTTGGAATAGGTTTAGAGGCTCGGTAGTTGAGGTATCAGACATCAGATAATCCTCAAGATCAAGATCAACGAAGATATTTGGAGAAATTCATCAACAAGAGGTATGTGAAGATCGAACCATTCTATTTACTCACATTAATTACCATTCTATCTATGTGAGACTATGTCGTGACTTCGCGGATTTAATTGCAAAAAAAGAAATTTCGAGCCAAGCTAGTCTTGTTAAACGTCTCGGGAATATGATTCAAGCAATGAATGTTCATAGGTCCTTAATAATCATAGTGCGAAATAATTTATCGTCCAAGAACTATGTTTTTTGTCATATGGATCAATTAAAAATTGTCCAAGCAATGATATTTTATATCCATGGTATTTGGGAATGTTTCAAAACATCAACACATAATTTCAAGAAATTACTGAAATCCATGCCATATGATAGTTCGTATATACCGATCTTGTTCTTTCTGTTATCGAGGTTTTAGTTATCTCTTTCGGGAACGAGAGAGATACAAATCGTAAAGTTCTCTTTATTTCAGATTTTGTGATTCCTCAGAACAGATATCCAAAACTCTTCTTAATTGATTGGTTTAAGATTTTTCTTGAGAGGTGGTAAATAATCTAGGCTTCTCGGCCAACTAAGTTGAGGTGTTACTAATTTGTGAGGTCTGGCAGCTTTTGTCTATAGCAAATAGATTTTCAAGCCTTGCAAGTTTATTAGATCTAAAAGATCAAATAGGCTTATTTGTTAGAGGTAATTAGTATCAAAAGTCTTCACTTAGGTCAAATAACTCTTAGATCCATAAAAGAAGTTAGCTAAGGGAATCAATTTGCGTAGATCCTTCGAGGTTCAAGAGATATAAGGAGCACGACCGCAGTTGAAGTGCTTGGAGGGTGAATTTTGTCTCAACTAAATTCAAGTCCGAAGTCTGATAGTAGGCTAGTGTATGTAGGGGTGAATACAATTCGGTGTTCAAATATGGACAACGTCCCGGGGTTTTTCTGCAGTTGCAGTTTTCCTCGTTTATAAAACTTCTGTGTTTTGTGTTTTCCCTTTCTATATTATATTGCTTACTTATACGTATAATATGAATATCACAAGCGGTACATAATCAATTACTGCAAAGAAATCCATATCAACCGGTAATCGATTCACTTAGACTCGTTCTCGTAGAGATGCAATATCTTGAAAGATAGATAACAAGTTTAAATACTTGGCAGCAGAGTCAGTTCAATTATTTGGATACGACTAGACCGATCTTGGATATTGATTTTGAGATCGGTCCAAGTACTCTTCTAAACAATCGAGGTTCATGGACTCTATTGTCTAGAATTTTTAATTGTGAAGATATAGAGATATGATCTCTACATACATATTATCAAGGATCATTAAGTTAGTGATGAAGTAGAATAATTGGCTTTTGCTTTAGTGGGCCCGAGAACCAACGATTGCTCAAGTATGCAAGTATGTATGCGTAGAGAGTTTTTAGGAGTTTTATTCTAAAGGTCTATCTCGACGTTTATAGCTTCATGGGTTTATCGTATTTTTTATAAGGTTTATCTTATTAGTTTGTTTATCTTTTTCTTAGCTAGAAAGTTTAGGGTTCTATTTAAGGTCTTGTTTAAGGTTTTAGTCAGCAGTTTTTTATGAATGAAGAAAAAGGAATGAAACTCAGATAGTTTTTGTGTTCAGTTTATGTTTAATCCTATAACCCGCATCGCTTTGGCGTTTAGAAATTAATCAATTCTCATGGCTCGAGGAGGATAAGAACGTAGGAGTTCTGGTCGTGCCTCCTCATATGGAGGATGATGAAGTCACAAAGGATTACTAAACTTGAGCCGATAGGTTGAAGTGCTCACCCCGGGAGATAGTTGTTATGCGTAAACAAAGCAAGAGCACCATCAATATCTCGAATCGACAAGAGGCAGAGGATGATGATAATGGGAAGACATGTATGATGTCTTTTTAAGTAACGTAGAGGGTGGTCAACTCACGTTTATCAATCGCTGGATTTCGGGGATTGTGAACTGATTGAAAAGTTATCAACCATTACTTTGATAGTAGTTCGCTACGGGTCAATTTAATGGAGTTTTTAATGACGATGAACATTTGTTTCAATTGGGACATGTTTTTCATGGAGACTCATTTTCTCATTAAGTGCAAAAGTAGAAGAAAATTATTGTGGGATTGGGACTTACCACCAATCTATGATACCTATCCGAGTGATGAAGTTTTCTATCAACCATTTGTATTGATCCTCGTACAAGAGAAGCTACAAATGTTGTAAGTACTCATGTGGATCTTTTTATTCTAGAAAGGTCTATCGACGTTTATAGCTTGCGGGTTTTGTAGCATTTTTATAAGGTTTGTCTTATTAGTTTGTTTATATTTTCTTAGCTAGCAAGTTTAGGTTCTAGTTAAGGTCTTGTTTTAAGGTTTTAGTCGGCGGTTTTGATGAATGAAGAAATAAGAATGAAACTCGTGAGAGCCAGTATTCGGCTTTATGTTTAATCCTATAACTTTTGCATTAGTTGGTCATTTGCAATTGTTTTAAGTTTTGTCTATACAGGTTACCGAATGAAAAAGTTGGTGGTGTACTTTGTATCCTCTCCTTTTTACATTATGTGGAATACAAACGATTAAGTTATAAAAAAACCAAGTTTGTAATCCGAAAACATTCTTCCATGAAATAACTAGACTTTTAATGATATAAATATTTAATAGAAAAGACAAGTGGAAACACCTTATTTGTTCCTCATGCCCTACTCAAGATTTAAGCCTCATCAAAATATTATCCCCCATCTCGACAAGCTAAGTGGTATATTTTCCACTTAACCAGCTTTGATTGCCACTTTGTCATACCCATGATAGGTGCAAAGTGGTAAATTCAAGCATTTGCTAGGTATATATGAAGCGTCCTAATATAAGATACTACCCCATAGATGAGCAATAAGTGAAGCTATAAATTTTGAATTTCCAAATCTTTTATATGTCAAAACTACCTTCCAAATTAAACGAAGCCGAATCAGCAAATTTCAATAAAGAGCAGATCACATGTGATAAAAATTTAACTTTTATATCTGTATGGTTTTCCCACCTTGTCCTTATTTCATGTTTTTTTCTAGTACACGTCTAACAAACAAATAGAGGATATTTAGGTAAGTATACAAAGTCCAATTTATTCCTACTTTTATTTTTAATTAAACTTATAATTGTGCTCGATGAATTAGCCGACTGATTTGAACGTGTATATCCTCACAATTTAGAAATTAAGGGAGATACCGGCATTACTTGGGGGCGATACCATTTCATATAAGACAAATTATTATTAATAATCCCGATCGTCGGATCACTGTTGATATCCCCGCTAATAGTGGTATCCCCGTTATAAATCATACATATCCCTTTGTGCCCAACAGTCTAGTTTGAGTAAAAGGTCAATGGTTAATAAGATGATTAACTAAATCAAGTAATCAATAGTGAAATTTCTCTACGGAGCTCTTATATTAATATATTAAGATTTCTAATATGCAACCGTAACTTAATGATTTATGTGAGATGTGGATTTTTTATATTATAAAACCTTAACCTTTTTCCCGGAAAAAAAAAAGATGGCATGGGATGGTGGTCATCGTAATTGTGGTATATCCTTTTAGTTCCAATACATGCATTAGACGAATATAGTAGTAATTGCACATTCAATATAGGGATATCAGTTTTTTCTTTGCGAGTTTTGGAAGTGTTTCATTGCTTTTTCTATATCTAATAAATCTTCATTAAATGTCATGAAATATTTATTCTCAATTAAATTCGAATCTTACAAAAGATTCAACTTTAATTTATTTATTACATGGTAGATTCGATAAAATAAATTAATATTCCAATTTTAAGCCCATTTTATGTTTATTACTTGAGAGTTTGAAATAAGTACTTTGCTTAATGTTAATTCGTGTATTAGTTGTTTAGATGTACTCAAGTTAACCCGAGAGCTATTATGAACTGGATATTTTACTTTAGATCATATGGTGCATTAACATGTCCTTATTAACGTCATTTGCATACCTATAATTCTAGCTTGATTGCATTCAAGGAAGAAAAAAAAATCTAACTAAATTGTTCTAATTAACCGAAAAATTTATAAATAACATTAGGAAGCTTAAAGATACGCATTTTATTCTTTTTACGGCGCCGCCAAAATAAATCGAAAAGATCAATTTGACCGTTAGAAACCGTTATTCCAGATTTTAATACATGATATGCACGAATGATTGTTTTAAGTGCTATAACGAGCACAACCATAATAACGGTAATCGATGACAATGGTCAAAAACAAATGACTTACCTATCTAACCGTTATTTCAGATTTCTAATACACGATATGTACGTACGAATGATACTATTTTTTTGTTGTAACGGCATAACCATAACCATAATAACGGTAATCGATGGCAATGGTCAAAACAAATGACTTACCTATACAAAATTATTTTATATTGTTTCAGAGTACAAAAATATTTTGAAAGAAATATCTACAAGCATAAGAAAGGTATCCTTATGCAAATGACCAACTAAATTCGACTTATACGTATTTGGAATTGTTTGTTAGCAAAGTAAAGATACACCCCCTGACGACATGGTCAATCACATTTGACTTATCTACACACCAAATTAACTACGCCTTAATCCTTGCTTCACATCCACCTATGCTTTCTTATGTTGGCCTATATAAATCTAATTTTCCCCTCATTTCTTCTCCATTCTTTGTCATTTCTTCTTCTTTCTCATTTTCTTCTTATTCGCATTTTTGAATTTCTTCCATCATTCATAGACAAGACAGTAGCTTAATTCCTAGGTGAAAAAAAATCTTAAATCTGCTCCTTTATTACAAAAAATGACTCATACAGTCGCCGGCCAGTCTTCATCTCCAAATGAGGTTGATCACGTTTGATGTTTTTTTTTTTTTTAATTATTTGTCTCTAAGTTGTGGTCTCTTGTTTGCGGTATTTTTGTCTAGTTTTTTACATGGGAATTTTCTTTATCTATTCGTATTGTTTTTTGTTTAATCTTTTTGAACAACCATCATTTTTCTTAGCTTTTTAGTGTTCTAGCCTCTTTTTGAACAACCATCTTTTCCCGGATTCGAAAGCGATTTTCAAACTTCATTTTTTTGGCTCCAAACCTTTTGCTTGTCATATGACTTGGGTGCGAGTTGTAGGACCCGTATAAAATCCTCCAAGTGGTTTACGAATCCGGGAAAAGCCTTTCCACTAGCATCCTCCCGTAACACAGTGGTCAAAAAATCAGGAGGATTAAACAACATTCATTACATTACGATTCATTCGCAGAAGTTTTTTTTTTTTTTTTTTTTTTTTTGGAAGCATAAAATTCATTCGCTCAAGTGGTGTTTATGTTCTTGTGTTTCCTTGTTATTATTAATAAAGTAATTAAAAAGAAATTAAAAATATATGTAGTACAGTAATTAGTTACGACTTAGATGGAAAAGAAATGAGTTGAACAAAAATTTCCTGTTGATTATTAAAGAAATTAAGAATATATGTCTAGACTAATAAAGAAAAATTTGGCTAGTCTTTATTTTTTCTAAAAAGTGCTTGGCAAAATCTTAGCCCTATTTATTTCTTATCATAAATGAGAATCTTAATAGGCAGTAGTTTAGTCCACTTCATTTTTATGGTGGTGTTGTTTTGGGGTGACTAGTGTGGTTTACTTAGCCAAATAATAACATTGCCCAATTACTGATTATTATCTTTTCCACCATTTTACTCATGAATAATTTTGCCGTTTGATAAATTGATCTTTTCCTTTATTTTATTTTCGAGTTTCAAGAAAAGCTCTTCTCCTCCATCACCTCGGGAGATTTATAAGTGCCTAAGGATTAGGGGCTATGGAGCGATCCATCGGGATCGGTGAACAAAGTCAGCAAACGAAAGCAAAAAGATAACCAAAAGAAAATCACTAGCCCAAACGGCCAGGGGCAATACTCCTCCACCACCTTGTCTGGCTAAGAGGTGCACGAGAATAAGGGCTTCAAACGACCCTGCCGTGATAATGGAACAGAGGGTGGAGAAAGTGAGGAAGACAGCTGTAAAAAAATCACTAGCCCAATCGGCTAGGGCCACCAATTCCTCCAAAGCTATAAGAAAAAGAAACAATAACAACAATAATGACAATGAAATTCGTTGTGCTGCCAATACCATTGCCCAGAACAACACCATTGATGATGTTGTCTTCACTTCATAGGTAGCATACGTACCAAAGGAGTGACACACATTATGTGAAGAAGAAATACAAGGCGTTGAGGATTAGACCCCAACAATTCGCCTGATGTGAGTTATCACTGGTTCTTTTTTGGGATTGCCTGCATCGTCATTTAATTGTTATTCTTTAACTTTGTTGTTATTTTGTTGGCGTGATGGAATGTCAGATTGTTATATGGTTTCAAATAATATAGAGTTGTTTTAACTCTATAAGATGTCTCTTTATATCTTAATTTCTAAGTACAATGCCATTTTACCAAACCCTTGTTATGTTTTATCTCGGTTTTTTTCGATTATTTTACCGAGTCAGGTTTACATTTGGTATACCCATGAATAATATGTTTCTTCTTTTGTTTTACAAACATAATAATGTTTCACTTTTGGTTAAACCATAACCTTGATAAACAAGTGTTTTAAAGGAAATGATGTAAAGTTTTAAATCAAATCAAATCCAATTACATTAAATATTCAAAATCATAATTTAATTCGTTTGTTTGTTACTTTATTCGCTCATTTGAACTAAATAACAGGTGATTTGTGTAAACATTCGGGCTATGCAAAAGAATGTTTTGAAACACAAAATTGGTTGAATAATCATAAAGTTTTATACGGGTCTAGTAGACACGTAAAAAAAAGATACTACTTTAATATCCTAGATCAAAAAGATATTATTTTAATAATCCTAATCGAGCATTTAACCCAAAATACTAAAATTTATTTTACTAGGGCCGACTAAGATACCCCTTTTTAATGAATAGTTCGGTTTTCTTATCCTTTATCATCTTCGATCCTTTTCTTTGTTTCCTCTAGGTCATAATTATCTCCACTTTATGGTCGCCACCGCACACCACCTCCCAAGTTTATGCGATTATTCTCCTCCATCGTCGTTATTCTAAAGAGGATTACATGAGAAAGAATATATAGGGAAAGAAATTATAAATCAATATAATAAATGGAGAGGAATAATCTGTTTTTTCTTTTATTTGTCTTTTGCGCTTTCTTCGCCATCTGTTCGATAATCACCGATGGGTCATTTATGGCCCTTATCCTCCCAAGCTACAAGAGTCCAAGGAAACATTACTCCTCCACCACCTTGTGTGGCTAAGAGGTGCCTGAGGATAAGGGCTTCAAACGACCCGTCTGTGATAATGGAACTGAAAAGGCGAGGGTACCCAAATATACCTCAAGCTAAAACTTTTCCTACCTATAAGTCCTTTCTCTAAAAAGTGATTGTCTATGGACTGAGTCGAGACAATGCAACTAATAGGTTCACACTTCTTGTGATCATGATACATGGATACGAGATCGAGACAATACAACAACGAAGTATGTTTACTTGATACAAAGTTCGGACCTAACCAAACACAATAGGATTGCTTATCAAGTAAATAAGAATTAACGTTTGTGTGATTTACTTTAATTATAATAAAACAATTATAATGCGGAAAATAAAAGTAAATGACACAACAAGATTTTGTTAACGAGGAAAACCGCAAATGCGAGAAAAACCCGGACCTTGTCCATAATTGAATACTCTCGAGATTAAGCCAGCTGCAAAAAATTACAACTAACTTCGTATAGTTGATACCAAGTAACTAACCCTATAGTTCACTTAGTTCGTCTATATTCCCACGCCTCCGACTTATGAAACAAGTCACGTACTTGGAACAATTTCTTTGGTTAGTATTCCAAACGGTAAAGGAACAACAAATCATTGGGTATTAACTTTATTCAACCAAGTGATATGAGTCGGATAAAGGCTATTATTTATCTTAACATAAACTCCTTCGTCGGGTCCTTAGATCTATCTTATGTTCAATCACCCAAAGGTAATCGTTTAAGATTAAGAAAATCAATACCTTTAATCACAAGGAAACTTATTGATGCCGATCTACTCAATTAATCAATCCAGTCTACCACAAGGATAAATTGATTATTAATTGGATCCTCTTTTACCGAAACAAGTATTGTGCACACCAAAGATTATAAAACCCAAGTGATAGGGTGTAGAATACATCCTATTTACTATCTATTGTTTATGCTTTCTTTGCTATTTTTTCTTGTAAATTATATATTTTCGCTTGTTTTGAGTTTTATAGCTACTTATGGAGTCACACGGAGGAAAGAGAAGAAATTCCTCTATTTGAGCCAAAGGGCAAAATTGTCATTTCATGGCGAACACTGCTCACTGAGCCAGTCAAGGTTAAGGGGCAACTTTCTTTTGGAGAAGCACTAAGGGGCGACCACATGTTATAGGGCACTCAATTTGGGGTGACCCTTATCTTATGTAGTGGGGTATCCTTATCCATCCCCTACTTTTAACCCAACCCTAGTTCAATCGAGAAAATATTTTCTCCTCTTCTCATTTACTCTCCTCCTTTTCACCTGAAATCGAGAGTTAAAGACAGCAGCCGCTGCTATTTCAAGAACAGATCGAGAATTACACAGAGTTCATGTTGAATCTCTGCAATTGAAGTTGGAGATATTCATGGGAGATTCTGATGGGAGATTGTTCACGGTTTTGGGGAGAATTGAACGGTTTTGGGTAATGAAGCTGGAAGTAGTAATTTGATGCTGCTGTTGCAATCAAGACTCAGGGAAATGGAGATGAAGAAGATTACAGTAGAGATTCAACTCAGCCGTGAGAAGGATAGAGATGGGTTTTTTGTCGCTGTTTGAAATCTGAGGACATAATGGATGAATTAGGGTTTTAATGGAGATTGTTGGATTTTTATGGTGGGATTGAGCTCGATTATACCGGAAGAAGAAATTGATCGGGCAGAGAAGATGATAATGAAGATGTGGGTGCCGTTGATGGTCACTGCTAAGAGATCTGGGAGATGAGTTAAAGTGTTTGATGAATTTCTCGATGAACTAAGAATGGGTTTGAGAAATTGATGTTTCTAGTGGAAGTAAACTCAGTGGGTAGTAGAAATTTGAGGTCAAATTGACATATGGAGTTCGAGTGATTAATAGTCATTGTGGAATCAAAGAAGTGCAGGTGGTTAAAATTATGAGTTAGTTTCTGTGTTTTGGACGAGAGAAGATGAGAGTGATCTTTATTAATGAAATGGGTATGGTGGCGATTTGAAAGGCAACGGAAAAGCTAGATGTATACCTAGGAATTGTCTTTGCTGTTGGAAATTGATGACGACACAGAGAAGAGCAGATGGGTTAGTAGAAATTGAATTGTATGGGTTCGTGGTGATGGGTCTTGTTGAGTTACAGGGATGTCGCTATGGAATGAATGAGTTGTGGCTTGATGGAACATTCTTCTTTGCACCCATTGAATCGGAGAAGTTAACCTTTGAAGAATGAGAAAAAGAAGATGTTGGTGCTATTGAAAATGAATTCTGAGAACTACAACAATCGGTATAAACAATAGATGTATGTTAGGCTTGTTACGGGAAAAGAAGAATGGCACAGATTCGGCCAGAAGTCCTATAAATAAACGAAATCAATAGGACTCGCTCTCACAGTCAACTCAATGGTCGAATGGCCGATCTAAGCCGATCCAACTCTTTGATTAGGCAGTGTCGGCTGATCAAGACACTAACTCAAGGTGGCTGGGTGGCGGCCTACCTCCCTTGACTTGATTGACTAACGTATGACCGTCATTTTGTGGGCTATTTCAGCGGTATCATGCGGAATATTTACCGTCGGCGGAAAAGAAAATCCAGGTGGCGTCGGTGACTTTTCCCGGGATTCCGGCCAATTTCCTACCCATAATACCGGTTTTCGGTCCGGATTTTGGGCATAATTTTACATAGGTTTTTCTCACACATGGCCTTGGTAGGACTAATTGGAATTGGATGGAGAATTGGGCTCAAATTTGGAAAGAGAAAGATGGAGGATTTGAGAAAGACTTGAACTTGGAAATTGAATTGCTAAAGGAAAGGGTTTCTATTCCTTGGAAGATTTGGAGAATATTGAAGCCTATAAATAGAGAAGTTCTCTACACACTTCTGCACATCTTTACACCTCTCTACATACACAACACTTGTGTTTTTGCTTGCTTTTCAAATTCTTCTTTGTAATTATTTGTGTGAACTTGAAAAATTCTCCCTTTAATTATTTGTGTGAATTTCAAAAACATGAGTAGCTAATTTTCTTATTGATTGAGGAGGAATTCCTAGTTCTTAACATGTTTTGAGTTTTGTTTCAAATCTATCTTGAATTTTTTCACATGAATATCGTTTGTTTTTACTAATAGGAATGTTTATACATTCATGGTTAATTGATAGATTGTTTAGAGTGCACGCTAAATTGATTTTTTAATTTGATCTAAAGCTAGTGAAAGTTAGGGGATAAGTAATCGTTTTGGACTCTTTACATAAGTAAAAACACAAGACCTTGCGGAGGGATTAGTGGAGCAATTGTGTGAAAACAACGTTAACCCAAGTAAACCTTGATCTAAGAGTTTAGCTACTAATATCAACCTAATAAGTTCATAAATCTTAATGTGTTTATTTAAATTACATCTTGGAGTGATCTACTACTAGGTGGTTTGGTAAATAGAATCCGGTAGTCGGAGAACTTAGGTGTCCCGTGTACTGAGGATTTAGGGGTTTAGCATTCATCTAGTTGCTTTACCTCTGGTTGGTGATAATCTGTGACTAACAACAAGTAGAAAAGAACATAACTTTAATCATTGTTTTGCAACGAAGAAGGATTCCTTGATCTTGTCTCTCTTATTAATTTCAACTTTATCTTTTAATTGCTTTATTTACTTTCTTTTGCTTTACATCCCCCTTTTCGTGACAATTTTTACAACTAGAATCTCTTGCTCCTCGTGGGAATGAACTTGACTACACTATATTACTTGTTAATTAGGTGTAAAAATATTGAATTAATTTGTTGTGGTACGATACGCATCAAATTTTGGCGCCGTTGCCGGGGAGCAGCGGACGATTTTAGTTGTTTTTATTTTTCTTTTTGCTTTATTCTTGCTTTGTTAGATTCTATACCGTATCTAACTTAGTTTTCGAGAATCTTATTTCAGGTGCTACACCTTTGGTGAATGCTTAAAGAGGGCAGATTGTCAATACGTCTTCGATCTAGCACTCAACTAAAGGATTTCATTCGGCAGTTAACACTCGCTTCCTCCCTCTTCATCAAGTGAGTTCGCAGATCGGACATAGAGGAAGAAACAATGGTGATCGTACACTCAAGGACCTAGCTTCTCACAAGCTCGATACTCAACAATGGTGTATCCAAGAAGGCTCAACCTTCGAGATCAAGCGGGGTTGATTAGAGTTACCAAAGTTTCATGGCATGGTGAATGAAGATCAAACAAACCTCTTATGGACTTTTTATACTATAGTCGTGGCTATGCTTCCACCAGGAGACTAATGAGGATGGAGCAATGTTGAAAGCTTTCGTTTTCTTTGGCGGGTACGCTAAAAGGAGTGGTTATATTATTTGCCTTAGGAAGTATCACAACATGGAATGGGATGAAGAGACTTTTCCTCGAGAGATATTTTCCCGCATCAAAAGCTACTCAAATTCGCAAGGAGATTTGTGGGATGAAGCAAAATTTGGAGAATCATTGTATGAATGTTGGGAGCGATATAAGAGATTGGTGGCAAGCTGTCCACATCATCAATTTAGTGACGTTATGATACTCCAATACTTCTACGAAGGACTCCAACCAAGTGATAGATCTCTTCTTGACACCGCGGGTGGTGGTGCACTAGTGAACAAGACAGTACGCCCAAGCTACCGAGTTGATTGAAAGCATGTGCGCGAACTCCCAACAATTTTATACAAGAGGTGAACCAATGATTAGGTCGGTGCATGAAGTTAGTAATTTATCATCACATCTTGATCAAAGGATAGGGAACATAGAGAGGGTAATGCAACGAATGGCCCAACGATTATTCCTAGGATAATGAGACCGAACAAGTAAATGCTTTATATCCAAATCAAAAGGCCAAGGTACGATCCATACTCGAATACTTACAATCCCGGTTGGAAGGATCATCTAACTTAGTTATGCAAACAAGCAAGCGGAGGCTCCTAATCCATATCGCAACAAGGTAGTTTCCAACAATCACGCTTCCAACCTCAACAACAATTCCAACCACAACAAGTCAAGGAGAAAGATTCTTCAATTGATGACAAGCTCAATGCGTTGATGCAAGAGTATCACCACTTTGGTTCAACAACAACAACCAAAGACCGATTCAAAGCAATCAAGGATTTACAAATTCAAGTGGGGCAATTGGCTGACCGATGTGAACATATTGAAAGCTCAAGCGTCCACAAAGCTTCTTCACAACCATTTGTTAATCCAAGAGAGGCGTTCATGCGATTACTTTGAGGAGTGGGAAACAAGTGGAGCAACCAAATCAACAAGATAAGGTGTATAATGAGAAAGAGGAAAGTGAAACCGCACCAAGGAGAATACATCCCCAACCAACCTACCCAAGGAGACGGTTCCCTACTTTCACAACTCCACCACCATTTTCTAGCCGATTCTTTAAATCAAAGAAAGACTTGGAATACATGGATATTTTAGGATATCCTTAAGAAAGTACAAGTCAATATTCCACTCATTGAAGCTATTCGTCAAATTCCTCTTTGTGCAAAGTTCTTAAAGGAGTTGTGCATGAAGAAGAAAAGGTTGCAAGGTATGAAGTCATGAGTGTGGGGAGATGCTTGGCGTTTATTCTCAGAACTCCCACCTAAATTAAAGGACCCTTAGTTTCAATATACCTTGAACAATTGGTAAAACAAGGTTTACTCGAGATTTGCTAGATTTGGGAGCATCGGTTAATGTTATGCCTTCCTCGATTTATGATTCTTTGAATCTTGGTCTCTTAAAGAGATCGGAGTAATACTGAACTTGCTAACCGATCTAATGTTTACCCGAAAGGGATTGTTGAGAATGTTTTGGTGCGGGTTAATGATCTTGTATTTCGAGCGATTTCTATGTCTTAGACATGAATGATGAGAATTCTTCCAAGTCTACACCTTTGCTATTGGGTAGACTATTTCTTAAGCAATGCCAACAAAGATTGATGTCCAAAATGGCACCTTGACTATGGAGTTCGATGGTACACTTATCCACTTCAATACCTTTGAGACAAAGAGATACCCTAGTGATGTGAAATCATGTTTTCCCGTGAAAGAGATTGATCCGGGCTAATGAATCTTGCAAAGAGCTAAGTCGGGCCGTCAACTTTAAAACAAGCGCTTATGGGAAAACCCATAGGTTTGTATTTCTTATCCTTTTGCTTTTTTGTTATTTTTTTCTTACATTTCACATCATGTTAAAATTTCCCACCTTGACTTTACTAGGAAGATTCAATTACATTGAGGACAATGTAAGGTTTAAGTGTGGGGGAGTGGTTAAGCATGTATTAAAAAAAAAAAAAATTAAAAAAATTAAAAAAAAAAAAAAGTTTTACATAAAACCTCCAACTTTTAGAGATTTTAGAGTCACTAGCATACTTCTAGATATGTTTACATAGAGATTCGACCGACATAATTGAACTTGGAAGTGTTAGGAACTACATTCGGATTTCTTGCTTGTTAGGTGTTAACTAATGGATTTAATCATCGGTGATGCGAATTTGGTGCAGGGAGAAATGCATTATTAGAGTTGCTGATCAATCATTAGCGGAGACTCAACCGTATTCATATCATGTAAGGCACCTACTCGTAAATTTTCCATCTACTAAAGAGCTTTCTTTTGAGGTGTGTGTCACCATACGTTAATTAGGGTAGAATGGTAGAGCTACCCAACCTCCCACCAATACACTACTCTTTGATCTCTTAGTGCTAATTTTGTCAATCATAAGGTGACGCCTATAGATGAAAGCCTCCTTGTAGTTCGATTTGCGGTTAGCACCATTCTCTCTCGACAACAACGGGTCCATAGAAACACCATCATCATCAACAAGGACCGACATCAAAATCTACAAGGAAAGTTGAAAAAGTTCAAGGTTTACAAGCAACGGAACGGGAAAAAGAGCAAATTTCAAATACAAGTAAAAGTAACATACAAAGAAGATTTTTACATATATGTTGAAGACTTACACTACAATGAGGTAATTTTATATCCAAGTATGAAGACTTATTTATAAAAGCGAAGAAAATCAAAAAGGTAAGAATTTTTGAAGTTTATGATTTCGAGACGATACAAGTTGTGAAGAATCAAGCGGTAAAATACTTCTCCCACGGCCACGGTTTGTTTTTTTTTTTGTATTTTATTTTTCTCCCTTTAAAAAAAAATTTGAAAATTTCATAAAAAAAAAAGGATAAAAAAAAAAAAAGAAAAAAAGAGAAATATTGCTTTTGTTTTTATTTATTTAATAAGCCGTGGGGAAGGAAATCTATAAGGAAGTTTCAAGCGACAAGGATTTAAGGTAAAAGAGTTACAAATTGTCAAGGATCTACAAAGTTCGGAGAGTTTATCATCAAAAGTTGAAACCGAAGACGAAGACCAAGAAGATCAAGACGAGGAGCGGAAGACGTTTCTATTGGATGCCGTGAGAGTGGTGTTATCATCGGATGTGAAGGTGAGTAAGTAATCTCATCCTCGATAATAATGGTTGATTTCCTTTCGTAGAGATCGTCAGAAAAATGGTTTTCCAAAATGTTTAAAAGATGTGGGTTTTTAAAAAAATATTTCGGAAGTTGTCCTTCCCACCATTCAACGTGTCGCAGATTTCTCTCTTCATTCCTACTGCACACATGTGAGAACCATAAAAAAGTCGTCTTTTTGAGTGCAATTATCATAAAATCCTTTGGGTGAGGCAGAAGTCGGCGAAATGCTTATTGATCGTTTCTCAAACACGCGTTCTCTCATTATGGTGTGGTTATTTCTCACTCAACATTTAAGAATGAGAATATGTTCTTTAGTATTTCTAACTTCTTATTACTAGCATGCGAAACTCTATGTCATCATAACTCTTTGGATGCTTGGGACGCAAGCAGCTTTGAAGTTGTGAGTTTTTAGTTTGATTTGCTCGAGGACTAGCAAAGTCTAAGTGTGGGGGAATACGATAGGGTGTAGAATACATCCTATTTACTATCTATTGTTTATGCTTTCTTTTCTTATTTTTCTTGTAAATTATGTATTTTACGCTTGTTTTGAGTTTTATAGCTACTATGGAGTCACACGGAGGAAAAGAAAGAAGAAATTCTCTATTTGATCCAAAAGGCAAAATTGTCATTTCATGGGAGAACACTATCTCGAGCCCATCAAGGTTAAGGGGCAACTTTCTTTCGAGAAGCACTAAGGGGCGACCACCTGTGTTATAGGGCACTCAATTTGGGGTGACCCTTATCTTATGTAGTGGGGTATCCTTATCCATCCCCTTCTTTTAACCCAACCCTAGTTCAATCGAGAAGATATTTTCTCCTCTTCTCATTTACTCTCCTCCTTTTCACCTAAAATCGAGAGTTAAAGACAGCAGTCGCTGCTATTTCAAGAACAGATCGAGAATTACACAGAGTTCATGTTGAATCTCTACAATTGAAGCGCATTTGGAGATATTCATGGGAGATTGGTGGGAGATTATTCCACGGTTTTGGGGAGAATTGAGCAGTTTAGGTAATGAAGTCGAAGTAGTAATTCGATCTTCTTTGTTGCAATCAAGACTCGAGGAAATGGAGATGAAAAGATTACAGAGAGATTCAACTCGGTAGTAGGAGAAAGGATAGAGATGGGTTTTGTCATTGTTTGAAATCGGGGACGAATGGATGAATTAGGGTTTTAATGGCGATTGATGGATTTTTATGGTGGGATTGAGCTCGATTATACCAGAAGAAGAAATTAATCGCAGAGAAGATGATAATGAAGATGTGGGTGCCATTGATGGTCACTGATAAGAGATCTGGGAGATGAGTTAATGTGTTTGATGAATTTCTGATGAACTAAGAATGGATTAGAGAATGGGTTTGATAAATTGATGTTGCTATTGGAAGTAAACTCATTGGGTAGTAGAAATTTGAGGTCAAATTGACATATGGGTTCGAGTGATTAATGGCAGCTGTGGAATCAAAGAAGAATTCTGGGTGGTTGAAATTATGAGTTGAGCTGCTGCTGTTTTGGAAGCAGAGAAGATGAGAGTGATGCTGTTAATGAAATGGGTATGGTGGCGATTTGAAGGCAACAGAAAAGCTAGATGTATGCTAGGAATTGTCTTTGCTTGTTGGAAGAGTGACACGTGAGAAGAGCAGATGGGTTAGTAGCAGAAATTGAATTGTATGGGTTCGTGGTGATGGACTGATGTTGAGTTACAGGGATGTCGCTATGGAATGAATGAGTTATGGCTTGATGGAGCATTCTTTAGCTTTGCCATTGAATCGGAGAAGTTAACACGAAGAATCGAGAAAGAAGATGTTGGTGCTATTGAAAATGAATTACGGAACCACAAGAATAGAGTATGAAACAATAGATGTATGTTAGAAGCATTACAGAAAGAAGAATGGCTCGAATTCGGCCGAGAAGTCCTATAAATAAACGAAACTAGGACTGGGACACTCGCGAATCAACTCAATGATTCAGATGACCGATCCGAGCCGATCCAACTCACCCAGGATAGGACCGGTTGCAGCGACACTAACTCAAGGTGACTCGGTGGTCGACTACCTCCCTTGACCAGCTTGACTAACGTAGACCATCGTTTGGCCGTTATTTCTTACGGTATCATAACTAAATATTCCGTCAGCGGAAAAGAAAATTCAGGTGGCCGTCGGTGACTTTTCCAGCCGGATTCCGGCCAATTTCCGGCCATAATACCAGTTTTCCGGCGTCGGATTTTGGGCATAATTTTACATAGGTTTTTCTCACACATGGCCTTGGTAGGACTAATTGGAATTGGATGGAGAATTGGGCTCAAATTTGGAAAGAGAAGATGGAGGATTTGAGAAAGACTTGAACTTGGAAATTGAATTGCTAAAGGAAAGGTTTCTATTCCTTGGAAGATTTGGAGAATATTGAAGCCTATAAATGGGAGAAGTTCTCTACACATACGCACATCTTTACACACCTCTACACACAACACTTGTGTTTTTGCTTGTTTTTCAAATTCTTCTTTGTAATTATTTGTGTGAACTTGAAAAATTCTCCCTCTAATTATTTGTGTGTATTTCAAAAACATGAGTAGCTAATTTTCTTATTGATTGAGGATGAATTCCTAGTTCTTAACATGTTTTGAGTTTTGTTTCAATTCTATCTTGAGTTTTTCACATGATTATCGTTTGTTTTTTTACTAATAGGAATGTTTATACATTCATGGTTAATTGATAGATTGTTTAGAGTGCACGCTAAATTGATTTGTTAATTTGATCTAAAGCTAGTGAAAGTTAGGGGATAAGTAATCGTTTCTTGACTCTTTACATAAGTAGCAAGCACAAGACCTTGCGGAGGGATTCCGTTGAGCAATTGTGTGTGAAAACAACGTTAGCAAGTAAACCTTGATCTAAGAGTTTAACTACTAATATCAACCTAATAAGTTCATAAATCTTAATGCGTTTATTTAAATTACATCTTGAGTGATCTACTACTAGGTGGTTTGGTAAATAGAATCTGTAGTCGAGAACTTCGTGTGTCCCGTGATACTGAGGATTTAGGGGTTTAGCACTGATCTAGCTGCTTTACCTATGGTTGGTGATGTCTGTGACTAATAAAAAGTAGAAAAGAACATAACTTTAATCATTGTTTTGCAACGAAGAAGGATTCTTTGATCTTGTCTCTCTTATTGATTTCAACTTTATCTTTTAATTGCTTTATTTACTTTCTTTTGCTTTACATCCCCCTTTTCGTGACAATTTTTACAACTAGAATCTCTTGCTCTCGTGGGGAATCGAACTTGACTACACTATATTACTTGTTAATTAGGTGGAAAATATTGAATTAATTTGTTGTTGTACGACACGCATCACCAAGTCAGATCTTCAATATCTTCTTTGTCTTAAAATCTTCTTAAATCTTCAATAAAAACTCGCACACAATCACTTGAATCTCTTGTGATCAATCACGCACAGAACAGATGTCATTAACAATGGATTATCACAAGATCACCTTTAGAACTAACAACAGTTTAAAGATCCATGTCAAAACTCGAACTAGTTTGAGTGAATCTTATATCGAGACGAGAAGATTCTCAGAATAAACAAACTAAAGTGCAATCATATTTCAACCACCGTTAGTCAATCAAATCAATCGAAAATAAAGATAAACCGCAATTATCTAGTTTCCACCTGTGAGTCGCGCTAGAGCTTCTCAATCCCAAAGAAGACTTTAAATTGAGCGGTCGTAAGAGATTTCGCCCTAATTAGGTTACTCTCCTCTCCAAATGGCGACTACACAGTACAACAACAAAGAGTAAATACATTTATTCTGAATGATTAGTTTGCTAGAAAGGCAAACTTCGTGTATTTATAGACAAGGAAGTTTGGACACCAAGGAATTTCAAAACCAGAAATATTTTCAAGATATTAATAAAAACAGATTCGGTTTCATAATTCCGAAACAACTCTGTTAAAAAATATCGATTCGAAATCTCTCGGGAAAATCTAATTAGTAAATGCACATTACTAATTGCAGCAATTTCCTACAAATTGAAATTAATAACCTTAATTAAAAGATTAACTTACTTATGTTTTGATCCTGGATTGTCTTCCCTTAGTTTAATAGGAATATCTTTGAACAATTATAGAAATAAACATTCATAGCACGTGTTCAAAGTTTGTCGACATCTTAACTTTGTAAGTTCTCTTTCACACTTACAACCTTGAAACCGATTTTCCACACTTCCAAACAAGTCTAGAAGTTCATATGGCTTTCAAGAACTATGTGATTGATCAAACAAACATTCAATCACAATCATGGGTTTCTGGTTCTACCAAAACAAGTTTCGGTTCTACCTCCATGTGAGTATTGTGCATAGTCACACTAGCTTCCCAAAAGTTCGGTTGACTAGGTACTAGGATCGGTTCCCAGATATATATGGTATCTAACTTATATGTGTTGCACATGTCCATAGGATCGGTTCCCCTTTCTGCTATAAACCTTGATGAACCCCATACAAGGATGGGTTCCCTTTGATATATTGCATCCCTTACTAGGATCGGTTCCCTTTCCCTTAAAGATTGGTTCCCTTTCCCTTACAAGGATCGATTCCCTTTCCCTTACAAGGTCAGGACATAAAAATTCGATCATACCACCGATGCGTGTCATAAGTGCAACAAATTAATTAAGATAGTTCCCACTAATTAACTAGTAATATAGCGGTAGTAAGAGATCGTTCCCACATAGATCTATGTAATTGATAGGTTATTTGATCAGCAAAATAAAGTAAAAGACAAGGGGATTGGTTTAAAGTAAAATGAGAAGAATAACAAATAAAAAAAGGATTATTAAGGAATCATTCTCCGTCACTGGAAAGAAACTTAATAAAAGTACTTGTTTATTTCTTGTAGAATTTCCATTATCACCAACCGTGGAATAGTAATAAGCTCTTTCGCTATCCTGGAATTCTGTTTGCCTTTGGATACGGAAGCACTCGGCTACCAGATTCTATCCAACTAACCCACCAAGAAGTAGCGCACTCAAACATGTAAATTAGTGGATGCTTTAAGTTTTGTGAATTAGGTTGATCCTAGTATCGTACGCATAAGCTCCTACCGCTTTACTAGTGTCATCTCTATACACAATTGCTTAAATGTAATCCCTCTCACAACTTTTACGATGTACTACTTGTGTATGAAATTGAGTGACTATTACACGTATCACCAAATCCAATACTAGTAGAAGAATTATCATTATATTAATTCAAATGGCCAATTGAATAACCCAGTAATAATTTTAGACACTAAAAATAATAGAGACAATCGACAAGAAAATTAAACTCAAAATAAACTTGTGAATAGAATTAAAGTTCCATTAAGCAGGACCATTAAGCAGGACTTTGAAATCATCCATAATCAGTAAAATTTAGCTACACATGAATTTACCAAAACCCATGAAAAATATGTGAAATAAGAAGAAGAAAATAGATTGGTTTCCCCATAAAGGGGTAAACCCTAAGATATGAAATAAAACCTTTCCTCTCTCCTTTCACGGTATTTTTCTCTCCCTAAAAGTTTTTTTATACTCTCTAGGGGTTAGCTGCTTTATATAGGCGTCTGTTAACTCCCGATCCAACAAATTCGTAATGGAAAAGGATGGGATATAATTGACCGATTTAGCCAATATTTATCTCGTAATGTAGTTTTCACGCTTAAGATTATAAGTGCACCGATCCTGATTTGCGAATGCCCTTACAAAGTGACGACGGCTTCGATTGGCTAGAACCTAGTGGAATCCAACCGGACCGTTGTTACTTCTCTAGCACTCATGATACACCTAGCTCAGTACTCCATGCCGTAGCTTGAGATCCTTATTCTTACCATTACGCGTCAAATATTTTCCTTTGCTGGAAATCTTCTCCATGTTTATCCTCAACAACGTTTAGTTTCTCGGTAAGGGAATCTCACCCATTCTCAGCTCCGTATCCTATTCAACTTCGATATTAGCAACCAATTCTTTCTGATCAACTTATCATGATGAACAACAACATCGATGTCCCGCTTCTTCATTTATTTAACGCCAACGGCAAAGAAAAACCGAGTCATAATTGATTTGAATCCCAGATCGAGTTCCACCTTCTCTATGTAGTTCAAAGGAGCAACCACTGCTCATATAGCTCCATAAACTCGAAAGCACGATCAATCGAACAATCACAGCCAACTCCATCTCGCTCCGCCATTATCAAATCTTCCCACCAATCACCGAGACCTTCTCCTTGCTTCCATTATCACAAAATCGAGCTAAACCCTTCTATACTTCTCCGACAACCTCAACAAAGGTGACTTCATCACCATCATGATCATCACTGCCATTGAGTTCTTCTCCATCTCTGCCAAACAACTCTCGCTGATACATCTTTGATCAACCAATGATCCAAGCCATCAATCCATCTCTGAATCACCGAGAACATTGAGCCACAACACCACTCACGTTTTCTATATTCTATCGCAATCATCATCGGCATCGACCCAACTCCATCAATATCATTGCTTGATCAACAACTAGAGATCCATCAATCCACTTGTTCATCATCTACTAACGATAATGGAAAGCGACTATTTGTCCCTCTGTCTTTGCTCGAGATGCTTGAGCCCATCTTCAATCACTAACATCATATCTTGATCATGATCATCAAGTTCCAATCATGGCAGCAAACCACCGTCCGAGATGCTAAACTCCATTTCAAACTGCTATTACACCCCATTGAACCGTTCGAATTCGAGAATCACTCTGAACCATCCCCATCTTGATCATCACGATCAACGCATCACCGTCCAAAGTGATTTTCCTTCCTGCTAAAGTCGATTAGAGAGAATGACGGCGCCCTGTGTAAATAGGCCGGGTGTCTTTAGCATCTTTTAAATTTCCTCAATCCCCTTTGTAAAAGACCAAACTTCCTTTAGCAGTTCCTTTGAACTTGACTGCCTCTTAACATTATGACTACCCCTTAACGTACAGCGGGGGTTCCAATAGCACTTTCCCGATAAAATGACCATTTTGCCCTTTAATCTTCTAAGTTCTTGTTTTTCTCATAAATTCTTCATACGAACTCAGAATGACTTCGTTCTTTCTCTATTGACTTCATCATGTCATCCTCTACAAAATGATGACTAGAAATCCTCCATTTGAACGAGTTCCACTGGGTCTTTGGCCCTTCTTTACTTGTGACTTCACTTTTGTAGCTATTTCCACTTCTTTTGGATGATCCATCTAATAAATGACATAAACTAGAAAACAATCATAATACAAGGTAATATGCAAGAAATATAACTAAAACCAGTACGGAATTGACACTCTAAACATGTAAATTAAGCACTTATCAAATTCCCCCACACTTGGCTTTTGCTTGTCCTCGAGCAAACTATCCTAAACAAATACAACAACTCCCTGTCGTTGAGGAAACAGTTGCACTTAGCATGTACAACATGCCTTTAAACCCCTAGGTGTCCCTAGTGGACGAGTTATAGTCTCGTGAGGTCTTACGAGAGATATACCCACAAAACCTACTCCAACTTTAAAGCGTTCCAGCTTCCCAAGCATCCAAAGAGCTATGAGGACATAGAATTTATGCATGCTAGTAATAAGAAGTTAGAAATACCAAAGAACATGTTCTCATTCTTAGATGTTGAGTTATATATAACCAAACCATAATGAGAGAACGCGTGTTTGAGAGCGATCAATAAGCATTTCGCCTCGACTTCTGCCTCACTTAAAAGGATTTTATGATAATTGCACTAAATAAGATGGCTTTTTATGGGTCTCACATGTGTGCAGGTAGTAATGAAGAGAAAAATCCTACACACGTTGAATAGTGCGAAGGAAACCTTCCGAATAATTTCTGGAGACTCCACAAAATAATGGAAAATAAAGATATTTTTCTGATGATCTCTAAGAAAGGAAATCAACCATTATTGCGAGGATGAGAGTACTTACCACCTTCACATCAGATTGCAATGATGAAAGCACCACTCTCACAGCATCCAATAGAGACGTCTTCAATCGGCTCGTCTTCTTCATCTTGTCGGTCTTCGTCTTCGGCTTCAACTGTTGATGATAAACTCTTCAACTTCGTAGAACTCTAACAATTTGTAACTCTTTCTCTTCTATTTCTTGTTGCTTGAAACTTCTTTGTATATTTTTGTTCCCCATGGCCTTATTAAATAAATAACAACCTAAATGCAAATATTTTTGTATTTTCTCTTTTTTTTCTTCTTTTTCAATTTTTCTTTTCAATTTTTTTTAATAAAAGATTGCAACTACAAAACTGAAACCAAAATTAACATGGCCATGAGAGAAGTATTTTACCACTTTGATTTTCACAACTTGTATTGTTTTCGTATCATAAACTTCAATAACTCTCATCTTTTGATTTTCTTCGCTCTTGTAAATAAGTCTTCAACTTGAATATAGAATTTTGCTCCTTGTATGTAAGTCTTCAACATATATATATATATATAAATCTGCTCACTGTTTGTTGCTTTACTTGGATATGAAATTTGCTCTTCCTTGTATTGTTGCTTGTAAACCTTAAACGTCTTCTACTTTCCTTGTAGATTTTGATGTCGCTCCACTTGTTGATGATGATAGTGTTTCTATGGACCTATTGTTGGCGAGAGAGAGAATGGTGCTAACCGCAAATCAACTACAAGAAGGTGGCTTTCATCTATAGACGTCACCCTCATGATTGACAAAATTAGCACTCAAGAGATCAAAAATAGTGCTGAAAATGGTGTGAAGTTGGGTAGCTCACCATTCTACCCGGAATTAACGTACGGTGACATACACTCAAAAGAAAGCTCTTTAGTCATCTACAAGGAAAATTTGGTATGATGCCCGTTGATATGAAAATAGGTAGTCTCCACTAATGATTGATCAGCAACTCTAATAATGCATTTCTCCTCGCTCTTAATTTGCATCACCAAAGCATGATTAAATCCATTATTTAACACTCTAACAAGTAAGAAATCCGAACGTAGTTCCCTAACACTTCCAAGTTCAGTTATGCCGGTCAGAATTCTTTATGTAAACATACCTAGAAGTATGCTAGTGACTCTAAAATCTCTACAAGTTGAAGGTTTTATTCAAATATATACAAAGAATTTGAAAAATTTGACTCAAAAAGGCTAAAAAATCTATATGCAAAATATCCAAACACTCCCCCACACTTAAACTTTACATTGTCCTCAATGTAATTAACTAAATCCTAAGTAAAGTCGAGGTGGGAAATCCTAATATGATATGCAAAAGAAGAAAACTAAACACAAAAGGATAGAAAATACAAACCAATGGGTTGCCTCCCATTCAGCGCTTAGTTTTACGTCCTCAGCCTGACACTCTTGTTATCGTCCATACACCAACAATATGAAAATCTGGTAGTCTACCTAGAAAACAATACGCAATTATAGTAATGACTTCATGAAAACATTAGCACAAGATATAAATATAAAAGCTATCATTTTATTGAAGTTTCCCCCACATTTAGTCCTTTCTACACTTGGAAGTGGATAGAGAACATAAAATATGAGAACTTCAAAAGGCTCCTCTTGGTTAACCTGCACAAAGCTAGAATTAAACACATCAAGTGGTAGATACTTAGAAGCAAAATAATCCGTTAAAACTTTGGAAGCACACAACTCCAATCCTAAGTGATGTCGATCAAAAGATTTAGAAATATGCAAAGTATTAGACAAACCTTCCACAATCTCTTGACTACAGATCCTCATCATTCTTAAAGAATTGCAATGAATTATTTACCTCGTTTGTATTGTGGTCCTCTATCAAACTATTTAGACATTCTTTATCAGTTTCTGCTTCAATCAAAATCTCAGCATCATTATAATCCTTGGCTAGATCAATTGAGTCTTCCACAACTTCAACCAATTTGGTTTCATTCTCAATCTCTATTTGTTCAACAACCTCTTCATCGGAATCATCTCCCAGAAAGTCTAATTCATTGGTGCAAATCCTATAATCCTCGTTTGAGTACGTTACACCATTGATAACAACGGTTATGTCATATCCATTCTCCTCCTTTTGAATAAGCGAGTGATCGTTATTATGATCCGGAGTTAGAATAACTTTACCGTTGTTATACGGACTTTCTAAAGGTTGCTCATCTTCATAATCATTACCGATCAAGTATTCATCACTATCCACGGGGATGTCAGAATAGTTTGGTTTTGAGACCAAAGTTCTTCTTTATTCCTCTCTTCTTTAATTTGATCAAGGCCTCTTCTTAAGTTTTAGACACTTTCTTGAAGTTCTTGGAGTGATGTATCAAGACTCCGCGGATATTAGTCTAATCCTTGTTGATATTGCGTCATCGCTTGGATCAGTTGGTCAAGACGTTCTTCAAAACCTGCACTTTCACTCACCACAAGATTCCCAGACCAAGTCTCCTCCTTTTGAATAGGTGAAAGATCATAAAAACAATCAGAGTTTGGTTACATATATTGTAGTAAGATCCGGTTGATGTATTGTTCTCCATGCTTGGTTTTTCATTCAGGGGTTCCGGTGTGGATAAACTGGCCTTTAACTGAAGAATCAACTAATCAAGCTTCTGCTCATCATTAGAAGATAAACGATTAGAAGAATAATTTACCCCCATCCTTGTGATTTTTCACTTACATGCCCGTCATAAGGTTGTTGACATGTATGAGAATATCCATTAGGTTCCGTAGGATATTGACCATAGCCAAAAGATTGGTTCTGATTATACCCATAGGATGGTTGGTAATTGTCATACGAATGAAATTGAAAACCAAATTGATTACCACTATTATATGTTGATTGGTCTTGTGCTCCGTACATGTTATTTTCATAAGGAAACATGACGACTAACAAGAGCAAAAGAGAAAATAAACCGAAAATCTAAGAAAAATAAAAACAAGTTAAACAAATAACAAATCAATTAGCAACCGCTCAAGAGGGGCGCCAAAATTTGATGCGTGTCGTAAGTGCAACAAATTAATTAAGATATTTCCCACTAATTAACTAGTAATATAGCGGTAGTAAGAGATCGTTCCCACAGAGAGCTGTGTAATTGATAGGTTATTTGATCAGCAAAATAAAGTAAAAGACAAGGAGATTGGTTTAAAGTAAAATAAAAAGAATAACAAATAAAAGAAGGATGATTAAGGAATCATTCGCCGTCATTGAAAGAAACTTAATAAAAGTACTTGTTTATTTCTTGTAGAATTTCCATTGTCACCTGTGCGTAGAATAACAATAAGCTCGCTATCCCCTAATTCTTGTTGCCACCGGATATGAAGCGTCGACTACCGATTCTATCCAACTAACCCACCAAGAAGTAGCGCACTCGGGATGTAAATTAGTGGATGCTTTAAGTTTTGTGAATTAGGTTGATCCTAGCATCGACGCATAAGCTGGGTATGCTTACTAGTGTCATCTCTATGCACAATTGCTTAACAGAATCCATCTGTCAGCTTTTGCGATGTACTACTTGTGTATGAAATTGAGTGACTATTACACGTATCACCAACTCCAATACTAGTAGAAGAATTATCATTAGATTAATTCAAATGGCCGATTGAATAACCCAGTAATAATCTTAGACACTAAAAATAATAGAGACAATCGACAAGAAAATTAAACTCAAAATAAACTTGTGAAAATAATTAAAGTTCCATTAAGCAGGACTTTGAAATCATCCCTAATCAGTAAAATTTAGCTACACATGGATTTACTAAGACCCATGAAAATTATGTGAAATAAGAAGAAGAAAATAGATTGGTTTCCCCCTAAAGGGGTATACCTTAAGATATGAAATAAAACCTTTCCTCTCTCTTTTCTCTGTATTTTTCTCTCCCTAAAAGTTGTTTTATACTCTCTAGGGGTTAGCTGCTTTATATAGGCGTCTGTTAATCCAACAAATTTGTAATGGAAAAGGACGGGAGATAGTTGACCGATTTATCCAATCTTTATCTCAAAATGTAGTTTTCACGCTTAAGATTATAAGTGTACCGATCCGGTGATTTGTGAAGTACCCTTACAAAGTGACGACGGCTTCTGATTGGCTAGAACTCTAGTGGAATCCAACTGGACCAGTGTTACTTCTTTAGCACTCATGATACACCTGGCTTGGTACTCCATGCTGTAGCAGATCCTTATTCTTACCATTACGCGTCAAATATTTTCACTGCTCGGAAATCTTCTCCGTGTTTATCCTCAAAAATGTTTAGTTTCTCGGTAAGGGACTCTCACCCATTCTCAGCTCCGTATCCTATTCAACTTTGATATTTCCACATGTTCCCTGTTTGGCTCTGATGAGCACGAAAGTGCGACGCATTTTCACCCATAAATACATCAGCTGGGACTCATTTTATTACTAATAAACTTGCTTGTAGGTGTTTTTGTGAAATAAGCTCTTATGGAGAAAGTTGCTCGAAAAGTGTTTTTGTACCCCGGAGGACACATGTTATTCAGACTCTCAGTTTTGGATAAAGGGCACCCAAATTACTAAGGGGCACCCTAATTGCTATTCGCACTCCCGGATTGGATAAGGGGAGGTCATCTTCTCCGTTTGAAATACATTTTTGGCGGGAAAAATTAACTTTCACGGACGAGATTAGGAATGGAATTTTTGGAGTGTTTGAGTGAGACTTAAATCGCTGAATTCACGGGGAAGCTTTGATTCCTCAAGACAGAGATAACATGTGTTTCGAGAATCAATTAACTTTGGCTGGAAAATATAATACAAATTGTTGGAGTCACCGGAAAAGTTAGGGTTCAATATTTGGAGTGTTAGAGGGAGACTCGATGGATCAAATCAATTGGGTTTGTTCTTAATGGCGAGACGAGGGATGGTAATGGTCTCGAGATTCGGTTAGAATGGGGCTGGATAATCATCAATTGAACAAATTTCAGTCTCGGGTTTACTTGGCTGGAAAGTTTTGTTTGGATTCCGGAATGGATTTGATGCGACTTAATAACTGGAACCTGATTGGTTTGGTCCTGGTTGATCTAAACAGATCGGTAAGTTCTTCTGGATTCGAAAGAGTTGGGCTACATCGTTGGGAATTGAAGCACACATGGAGAATAAATTACACGAGCTTGTCTCGTGCTTTCACATGGATGCAAAAGAAGATAACTCATTATCCGGTGTGTTGGCAGCGTGCATGGAACGTGTTTGAATGATCGTAGGCCGACGTGTTAACGCGTGCGAGAGGAATGGAAGGAAAGAAAATCGCGTGAAGAATTAAATAAAACTCGTAAAGAATATTGAATTGATGACGAGATAATTTGGAGATTTTGTGCATCCGTGAAGTATATAAGGGGTGCTTGAGTGCCGGAGAAGCGATATCGAGAGTTTGGGAGAAGAATAGAGAGTGACAGCGTAACTTCTCTGCTGCTGCAGAGAAGAAGAAGAAGACGAAGAACACAGACGACTAAGTAGGTCTGTCGTTTATGAACGGTCGCATGTTCACATCTTAGCGACCGTTTTTATCTCGCGACAGTTTCAAATATAGTTACGTAACAAAAGCTTAAAGCGTAACGGTATTTTGTAGCGGCCATTAACCGATTTGCAAATTCGAGTTTATTGTATTTTCTCTTCTTTTCTTCATTGTAAGCACCATTTGAGCTATAAAAATATTTTGAGAGTGTCTACAATATGAGTAGCTAAACCCCTACACCGGGTCGACGTAGGAATCCGAATTTCATACGTGGGTAATTTTAATTAATTTTTTATATGACTTTTGCATTAACTAAAATAGAATTATGATTTTAAAAATTAGTTATCATTTTATTAGATGGGTCATGCTTGCTCGGGTGTTTTGATGTCCCATGCTTACGATTTATAACTAATGTTTGGAGAATCTACATTGGAAAAAATAAGAGTCCTTGTTGTTTTACTTATTAAGCTATAATTGTTGAAGAATAATAATTGAACCTATTGATATAAATTCGTGGAATCCTAGAGTAACTCTCTCTTTTATTATTTCATTGAACCTTTAAATTTAATCTCAACAACGTTCGAGTGAACGACAACCCTTTTACTACTACAACGAACAAATTAAAAGGCTCGAGGTCCAAATCTTCCAAGCTCGAGCAACCAATTATTTCGATCAACTTATGATGATGAACAACATCATCGATGTCCCGCTTCATCATTTATTTATCGCCAACAACAGCAGAGAAACCCGTGTCATAACTTATTTGAATCCCAGATCGAGTTCCACCTTCTCTATGTAGTTCCAGCGAGCAACCACTGCTCATATAGCTTTACAAACTCGAACACGATCAATCGAACAATCTGACCAACTCCATCTCGCCTCGCCATTATCAAATATTCCCACCAATCACCGACATACCTTCTCCTTCACCGCCATTATCACAAACTCGAGCTAAACTCCTCTATACTTCTCGACAACGTCAACGCCGACTTCATCACCATCATGATCATCACTTCCATTGAGTTCTTCTCCATCTCTGCCAAACAACTCTCGCTGATATATCTTTGATCAACCAACGATCCAAGCCATCAATCCATCTCTGAATCACCGAGAACTGAACCAAAGCACCACTAACGTTGTCTCTGTTCCATCGTCATCATCATCGGCATCGACCCAACTCCATCAATATCATTACAACGATCCAACGGCCCTCGAGCTCCATCAATCCACCAGTTCATCATCTATCGAAGATAATGGCAGCAGCCTATTCATCCTCGTCTTTGCTCGAGATGCTTGACCCATCTTTAATCACTAACAACATATCTTGATCATGATCATCAAGTTCCAATCATGGCAGCAAACCACCGTCCGAGATGCTAAACTCCATTTCAAACTGCTACTACACCCCATTGAACCGTTCGATTCGAGAATCAACTCGAACCATCCCCATCTTGATCATCACGATCAAAAACATCATCGTCCGAGTGATTTTCCTTCCCGCTAAAGTCGATTAGAGAGAATGACGGCGCCTTGTGTAAATAGGCCGGATGTCTTTAACATCTTTTAAATGTCCTCCATCCCCTTTGTAAAAGACCAAACTTCCTTTAGCAAGTTCCTTTGAACTTGACTCGCCTCTTAACATAATGACTACCCCTTAACGTACAGTGGGGTGCCAATAGCACTTGCCCGATAAAATGACCATTTTTCCCTTTAATCTTCTAAGTTCTTGTTTTTCTCATAAATTCTTCATACGAACTCGTAATGACTTCGTTCTTTCGCCATTGACTTCATCATGTCATCCTCTACGAAATGATGACTAGAAATCCTCCATTTGAACGAGTTCCACTGGGTCTTTGGCCCTTCTTCACTTTGACTTCACTTTTGTAGCTATTTCCACTTCTTTTGGATGATCCATCTAATAAATGACATAAACTAGAAAACAATCATAATTCAAGGTAATATGCAAGAAATATAACTAAAACCAAGACGGAATTGACACTCTAAACATGTAAATTAAGAACTTATCAACCACGGTGATTACTTAAGATCGGCTTTACTAATAAAATTTATACCAATACATAAGTCGTGCCTTTGTGAACAGTTCTAATAAGAACACAACAAAGTTGTGAGCGGTTATACTCTATCACACATATTGGTTATTCATAAGATATGCAATGAATAACAAAACCAATAACACCGGTAATTTCCTTTCGGTTCACAAACAAGTTTATGAACTTACTTCCTTAGAACACATGTAAACATTGTTCCTTAAGATGAAATCCTCACCTCATACCCATACACAATCACAATAGCATTCAAATGATTATGACAATGTCTTATCTACAAAGTTTAATGGTTAAGCAATAAACCCTCATATTTTATTCCTTAATACTATGTATATCTAGAGTTCAAATATGCTTCGCAGTTATGTTTTCAATGTGCACGACTTGAAAGATACGCTAGGGAATGAAACAGTCAAGTCAAATATCACTAACCTCAAGTAGAAGGATAATTATTGTCATTGTAGCTCCTTGCTTCTTCACATCTTCAAGTCTTCATTATACTTGTAATGTCTCATATCCTAATACTTTCAATCTAACCTACACGAAGTTTAACTCTAGTGCATAATCAAGTGACTCTTAACATGATTTTTGATTCACTAAAATATGATAACCAAACTTGACATACCAACGCTTGGTGGGTTCAACTGAGCCATGCCCTAAAATCTCCCCTTTGTCAATTTTAGTGATGACAAAACTTTACATCATATGGATAAACAAATTATAATAATTCATTACAATCCGCTTGATTCCCTATTCAACAACACATGTGGAAACCGCTACATTCAATCCTTGAAAATGTCGTTGTTGACATTATAATAACAAAGCTATTACTCCCCCTAAGGAAGATAGGTAGATATTCAATCCGCACATATTTGTTATACCAATCATATGACATGTTACCCCCCCCCCCTTAGTTTGTGCTTTCACTCTTTCGTTAGATAAAAACATTCAAGTACCAATGTTCTTTTCCCTAGCGATGCCAATCAATATAAAAATCAATGCACAAGATCACCGTGTACTCCATATATTTCTCCCTCTTTTTGTCACAAAAATGACAAAGAAACCAAAAAAAAAATAAAGGACAACACGAAAAGAATCTTACAAATCTCATAATAGACTTGCCAACCTTGTAGAGTTAGGCACAAGGGTTCCACACATCATGTTCGATAACCAATATCAAAACCGAAACTAAAAGTAGTCTTATTTTGATATGTTACCAAGGAAACAATTGTCCGTAAATAATTTTTCCAATTTAGTTTATTAGAAAACCAAAAACAACTAAGCATATTAGTCCCTTTGCTAAACCGATTGTTTAAAAACAACCGCTAATTCGATAAGACCAAAATAAAGATAAACTCCATTTTTCTCATCGGTTCTAATTATCCATAAACTTAGACCTTTCAATTTTAAACAAGACAAGTACTAGGTTAGTTAACTAGCATTTCTTGTTTAGGCATTCGATTAGACTTGAATAACCGAAACCTCACTTCGATAAGTCTAACTAAGATCAGAATTAACTTAGTTTATCTATAATCGAATTGGACTAAACAATTAATCCCGTATACATATTATTTTGTTAAGCCATAAATAATTCATACAAACCAAAATAAATCAACTTGCATAATTATTTACCTCAACCGGAAGCAATCGAAACAACATAGACATTATAAGCAATCAGCTTGCACCGTAATTTTGTAAGCCTAAACGATTGATACCATACAAAAGCAAGACAACCATAGTTTTTCTTAACCTAACCAATTGAATCACACACACACATCAATTGTATTCAAATTTTGTAAGCCTAAACAATTGATACCACACATTAAAGCAAGATAACAATAGTTTTCTTAACCGGAACCAATTGAAACACCATCCATACACACGTCATGGAATAAATATCAATTGAACTGAAATTTTGTTAAGCAAAAAGCAATAATGTAGGATCAGAATATCGCAACATCAATACCTCGCGAGATTAATAAACAACAACATTGCGAAGGCGTCGCAGGGAAATAATATAAATGACGCAATAGATGACGACAATTAACATGAAAAAGTGTGAAGACTTAG